>JAVXUO010000863.1:0-109830 GCA_033065855.1 Escallonia rubra | reverse complement strand
GCCTGCGAAATGGACGATGATACTGTGCTTCTGAATTCATATTGTATTTGAAACCATGCATCAATCTCCGACACCTCCTCAACTGCTCGCCAATGTCGGTCTTCCTCCACGCCAGAGCTCCGGTCACCATCTCCGCCACTGCAAACCCGTGTGCCCATATGCCCGTTGGAGACTCCTGCTCGCCGCCGTACACCATCTTCGGCAAGGGCCGTAGGCCATCAACGCCCATGGCCGCCGTAGATCTGTCCACCCATGGCCGCCGTCGGAGCAGTCTGGCACCGGGCATCCATGCACGCCGCCGTAACCACCACTGCCAGTCGCACGTCGTCGGCTACCAATTGACCACCCATGATACGGCCTCCATCAATCAGCCCACCCACGACCCCGGAGTCTTGCCACCCACCACCGATTGCCCAACCGCCACCAATCCCACAAAACGTTTCCTATAAATTCAAAGAAGGGGAAGGGAGAAGGGGAGGGGAAATGAAGAGAAGGGGAAATGGAGAGTGGAAAATGAAGAGATGCAAGAATTGGAAATGAAAAGGAGCGCAATTACGTAAGTGGAAAGTGGGGAAGTTTGAAGCTGTGGAGAGTGATGTTTTATAGTTTTATTCACCAAAAGAACACGTGAGTTTCGGTGTAACTTCAAAATAGTGTTACATCAAAAATATTGTTCTCATTATAAGTAGTTATTTGTGCTCGATGACAAATTGTAATTAATGTGGTGTTCTTTTTGGGCTCTTGTTTGAGGACTTCTCTACAATGAGAAACTTTTAACAAAGAGGCAATGACTAAAATGAAAATCGGCTAATCAAATTACAGACTGTGCACCCATAATGAAATGATAACTTGTATCACTGGATCGACTGACATAAACCATATAAAAGCCTTAATAGATAGAGGACAGAAGTACTGCATAGAATAGTAAGTTTTAAAATAAAAGAAAAAATTCTCAAGTAAATTGCTCGAGTATGATGAAACCCTTTTTTTCTTTTTCTCCTCCCCTTTTATCTAGTCTTCTACCACAGAAACCGTTCGCTTCAACTTTGTCCATTTTGATTTCGAAGATAATGTGAAAACCGCCTGCAACTGTTGCTGTCAATGACCTTATCAACAGTTGTACTGCTTTTGGCGATATACCTTGTATATGAAGTATCCACGTGCCAATCTTACCGACATTATGGCCACCACGTCCTATATAAACTTGAACCGTCATGAACCCTGCCCCATCATTATCTGATTTGCCGTAAACCGTCATCTTTGTCGGCACTAATGATGCATCAATCTTAATTAATCTTTGTTGTCCCTTGTCCAGGTGTCTACCATCTATTGGCTATAATTAATTAAAAAATTACATGTCAACAGTAGTATAGATATGCTTTCTTACATATTATGTCAAAGAGTTCATATTTTGTGTAAAAAGGTGTAGAAAATAACATAATAGGTTATAATCATTTCCCCTAAATTAACTTATAAGGCCAATGTCCCAAATTTGAATGGTAATTAATCTTTGATTTAACAAATGATCTAGTGATAAAATGAGACCTTTTGACTTTAGAGGGAAGTCTTAGATTATATTTTTTTTCACGTATTAAAACAAAAAAAAGGATCTATCAAGGTGAGTTACTTATATTGTTTAGTGCAAGTTTATTTGGTCTTGAAAAGTAGCTTAATTAAGATAAATTTTCCTGTGACGCTCCAGGAAGTAGCTTGACTACTCTTGACAAGGTCCTCGCCGTAAGGCAGTGGTTGTGGGAGATTTTTACGACATGCAAGGAGGTGCAAGGCGCGCTCGATGATTTTGTTTACTTTCTTACTGGTTTTCGTTATGTTGAATTGTCTACCATTTCAATATGTGATGACTTTGGTGGTGTCTTGCTCGAATTCCAAATACGCATAATTAGATTAAAAAATGCTGCCTCTCAGGGAAGAATGGATCGAGAAATAAGGTTACGAAACCCTTAAGCTGCCGGTGACGGAGCCCAATTTTTGGGAGAACGGTTGCTCGGAATCGTCACTTAGGAGTTTTGGCGTCAATGGCTGCCCAGACCTTGACGAAGAAGGAGAAAAGTAGGAACCACCTTATCAAAATGAGGATGGAGTGGAAGAACTGTAGAAGACAAATTTTCTTATACTTATCTTTTTGTAGAACAAAAGGGATACGCTAGACAATAGTCATCACTCCTCTTTACTTTGGCCATTCCGTCGGCTCCCATTGATCCGAACCAGTGACCCGCTTGGATGATGATTCCGCTAAACGGAGAATAGAGCTGCAACTTGAGCGGGTTGGATGGACCCAAATAATCAAATTATGTCCAGCACACCTCTAAAAAATTTGTGCCTATATCCAACCTAGTCCATCTACAAGCCAGATAATATTTGTTCGTACACAGTCCATAAAATTTTTGATTTAGCATGGGCTGGACATGAGTTGTCCATCATTACGAATTTATTTTTGTTTATTTCATTTTGAGCGTATCAATTAACATCAAAGTCTACCAATTAGACATGAGTTTTTGTTAACTTAATTTTTAAGCACATCATTGACATCTAAGTTTACTAATTAGTCAGGATAATGAAAAAATTCGTAGTGAAGTGTCAAAATTGATTCAAATATAAGCATGGAAACAAAGTTTTAGGACAAAATAAAAGAAAAAGAAAAGCGTCTTGAAACAATCTTAAGAAGTCTAATCATATAACAAGAAACAAAGCGGTAAAAAGAAGTTTAATTTTCAAAGGTCTCCAAACCTATATGGTTAAAGGATTTTAAAGAATAAATAAATACAATGCATATCTTGTTTACAGAATATTATATACATATTTTGTTTTATATGAAAGATGGACGGGCTGGACAAGCAATAAAATTTTTTTCCCATCCCCTACTCATATTTTTTACAGGCTCAAAATTTTGTACTCACATCCACCATGGTCTCTATAAAATTAAGCCCATGTCTATATTTCTTCAGGTTGGTACATGTTGCCCAGCTAAAATTGCACCCCTACGCAAGAACTATTTGGTTGATACTCGTCAAGAAATAAAAAGCACATGAGAAAAATGTTAATTAATACCTCAACATATAAGCATTGTGAAACTCTCAACCTATACATGCTAGTTTTGAATTGGATAACTTCATATATAGTATAGAGTCGATTCACGCCCACCCAATAAAATATTAAAATTCAAAATCTACAGCCAATCAGTTTATTCTTTCTACGTGATAGCCCACTCAAAAAAAGTAAGATCGTACGTGAAGGGGTCTTTAGAGGTATAATTCCGCATTGAGAAAAATAATAATTAGTTCCTTAATTTATAAGCCTTGCAAAACTCTCCACAGATTACAGATTAATATTTTTTTTAGCATTTTTTTTTAGCTAAGATCAGAATCGCATTAACCAATTAATTTTAAGCTAAATGCTTTTATGATTTTCACCCCCGCTCCTCCCATCCCCCACTCGCCACACACAGAAAAACAGGCACAAGCGTACGCGAACACATAGAGAGACGCACACTCCCTAACCACTTCTCGTCCACCCACCTACTAAAATTTTGGCCTAAAAGGAAAGCAAAGAACAAGTCGTTGATAGAGGGCCATGGCTACAGTTATAAGACCCCTGAGAATAGTTTGCAGTATGACATACTAGAAGACTATTCCGCAGCTCGGGTGTCCTCCATTAAATCACAAATCCATGTTACGGTTATTATCTTTTTGTTCCAACTACCATAATGTTTTGTTTTCTATACGGACAAATTATTTAGGAGGACTGAGAGGTCCTTCTACTAGATATACTTGGACCAACTTATGACTGTATGGTCCAAATGTTTATCTAATGTCCATATGGGACCTTCTCTAGGGATATCCAGGTCATGCATGACCGTTTATCAGATTTTTTTAACCTGATTTTGAATACATTATTGACGCCATGGGATGCAAAGTGATCCAACATTAATGATCACAAATTCTACGTAGCTTGAGCTCGACCGAGAGATTATTGTCCCAAACTAGTGTCTATCTTGATCTTCCTATTCGTCAAAATTGGACTCCCTCTGTTCCTATAAAAATTGATCATATATTTTTTTTTGATCGTCACACAGAACTTACTAACTTTTCAAATTAAGAAAGACTCTATAAGTATTCTTACATATCTACCTTTATTATACTATTTTTCTCTTAACATGTAACTCTCTAATAATTCTCTCTCTGACCCCCCCCCCCCCCCCCCCCCCCGTTTTTCATTTCTTTCTACACATTTAACACTCCACTAACTCATTTTTTTCTTTAATGGCCCACTTTCTCCCCGTACCTGAAAATACTTAATATATGACTTCAATCTTTAATCTGCGTGCAAAAAAAAGCGTGATCAATTTATCTAGGATGGAAGAAGTAACACTTATTAAGAATTCATCTTAAGTTTAGACGAGCAAAGTTTATAAACAAACGGGATTAGTTGGAAATTTCCCATTGAGCTGGAAAGAAAAGAAACAGAAAAAGAAAAAGAAAAAGAGAAGCATAAGGATAAACTAGTCTAAGTTGAATAATAGAGTGACGCTTCATAACGAAATTTTCATATCTCGGGACAATCAATGATAAAGATCATCATGTTATTGAACTTTAACATCTACTTTAACACAATAACGAAGATCAGGTATCTCTTTTTGTATAAATTTGTTTGTGTGCGGGCAGGGTATTAGACTTAGTTTCTAGTTGTTTCAAAATGGAGGTCATTCACAGCTAATTCATGTGATAAATACAAAGGAAATTTTTTGCTGCTACCAAGGTTGTAGACAGGGAGGAAACAAGATTTTTTTTAGGGGGTGCAAAAATTATATAAAATTCACCAAAAACTTTTATTAGTAAAATAATAGTAAAAAATAGAGTGCACTTAAAAATCATACAAAAAGTATTTTTTTAAATCACTAATTAAGAATTAGCAAGCAAATTAACCAAACATATTTTTTAAATCTCTATATAATCAATGAATTTAAGAACTTATCTCAGAGTTAGTAGTGCAAAGAAGCAGTAGTGAGTACTGAGTAGTCTTAGTTCGTCCTTCCGGTTCCAGATCTGGTTGGACTGTCGGAGTGAGTCACGGACTCACGGTCATCACCTCGTCGGTCGGCATCAGGACATCTCGGTGGCCGGTGCTCGATGAGGTCGTCTTCGTCCGTTAGTCCATCACCGTCGTCAAGCCATCAAGGTCGTGGTCGCGGTCGGAGAGTCGATCATCGTCACGCTAGTCATGGTTCAGATCTGGTCACAGCCCATAGGCTCACCGTCGTGGTCGTTGGTCGGAGACTGGGAGTGAGTGTGAGTCACCGGTTGGCGGTCACGGCCTCACGACCACGGTCCTCAGAGAGAGAGAGAGAGAGAGAGATGTGACTGTCTCGGGGGCCGAGGTCTCGGGGACGGCGGTGCGATTCCCAAAGAATAAATTTTTTTTCTCAAAATTTCAGGGGATGCACTAGCCCCCTTTAGTCCCAATATAGTTCCGGCCATGATTGTAGAAAAATACATGCAACTCCATGTATGTCGATAATTAATGGTTGTTAAAATATTTTAAATGACTTTTATTTAGTGAAGTAAAAAAATGCTGTTAAGAATTGTGACCGAAAGTATTAGAAAAATGTTATTAAAAATATATAACGGCCTATATAAGAAATTATAAATATCTTCTAATAACTCAGATACTAGCTAAAATTTGTCCAAAATATAAATTTCAATAAGCTGAGCCATTCGTTAAAGGGCGAGATGGTTCGCTCTCTCATAAGTCATAACACTGAGCCCAAGTGTTGGCCTGCCTGCAATTATTATGAGACAGCCAAGAAAAGCCCTCTCTGTGTTAGCCCTTTCAAGGAATGACGGCTTCCACGATAAAAATAAGAGAAAGGCCCAGTCTACTCGTTTCGGCCTTCTAGACATCATCATGAGCATGGGCTTCACATTTTTCTCCCAGTAATTTGTGCCACGTTTTTCAGAACATCTCTCCAGAGAAACGATGTTGGGTTTTGGGTCTAAACTGAGCTTGCTTGACCGCACTTCACTTTCGTGTAGATCACACACCAAGAATGAGAGAGCCCCAGAGCATGTAGTTGTTGTGTCCCAGTTTAGAGAGAATAATGGCAGCGAAGTTGAGAATAATGGGGTTGGAAGGGAGAACAGCAGATTTTGGGATTGGAATGGAGAACGGGCGTGAAAGGGAAGAGAAATTTGACGACCGTGAAAAGAGAATTAAATGGCTGCTGCTGCAGTATCTCAACTGAGACCAGCGTGTTGTCTTTATGCAGGTGTATTAGGGTTACAAGCAAGGGTAATTTTTGTACGTTAAGTCTTGGAGAACAATCTAGAATAATAAAAAGCGGGAAAGTTACATAATAAGCTGAAATACATTCTAATATCAGGGTGGCACATTAGAGTCATCCCTATGACATTAATTTTTTTTTTTCTGTCTGAATTTTAGGGAAATTTTATTTCTCAGAAGTTGCCAAATGAAGATTAAAATTTAGGGAGGAGGATGAAGTTTCTAAAGTTTCTTCCATTTCTAGGAAGGGACTGACCTGCCTGTTTTGTATGTATAAACATAAAGTTTAAAATTTAACAATAAATTAAAACTTTTAACGAATATGACAAAGATCAGTACGTACCCAATAAAATATTTATACACGTGTCCGCGCGCATGGGAACAATGGAACCAAGGTTGGAATGGGCTCCTCTATCCCGACCCCTCTCAAACCATCCCCTCTCGTCATACGGACGGTCCGAGATCCTTATTTTGAAGAGTCAAAAGATTGTGCGCTAAATTCTCTGGTGCGGTATATATTAACATTAATCTGGCGCACTATATGTAAAATTTCTAAAAATAGCCTTTTATGACCCATACTTTACCATTTCAATTACGACCATATTTCAACCAAAAAAGCAGTGCGCCACATATATGGTGCAGTATCCCTTTTGCGAACAATACATCACAACTCCATTGATGTCTTCTTCATCTCCATCAAAGAGACCAGCAGCTGAAATCTTATGGTTCAATTGCATGTTAGTTTGACTTTGCTGTTAGGTTAGTAAAGAAGTGCGGCAACAATCATCATCACCGCAACATCACAACAATCATCGGTCATCATCACAACCACCTGTTGGAAAGTTTTAAGACTTCCTCCAAAATAGGTGCATTTATTTATGGTTTGTCTCCCCTTAAAACTTCCTCCAAAATAGGTGTATTTATTTATGGTTTGTCTCCCCTCATTCAAAATATTTTAAAACTTGTGACATCTCTTTTGAGAAGAGTCTTTGCACGCACCCTTTCTTTTAGTATAAATATAAGAGATGTTTAGCAGAGGAAAAGAGTTAGATCAACTTTAGGAAAATAAAAGACAAAGACACTAGAGAAGTTACTACTAGAATATGTTTCTCTACATCAAATATGTTGGCGGTTTACAAGTTTTTGTGTAGTCGTGCTATTAAAGGAGACGCTTTTGTGAGCCTATGAGTTAAATCTTGAATAGTTGTTCCTCGTTAGAACCTGCTTGAAGGGAGACAATAAAAATTTACATTCAGCGAATGAATGATTTGTTTTATCACGGGCAAATGTTTCTTCAATTTCCTTTTAGTTATTTACTTTTGCTAAGCACATATAAGTATCAACTCCCTCGATTTGAGCCTTCTGTCTTGTCTGCACCAATTCCACTTACCTTAACTACTTGATTGCGCAAGATATAAGATGAAGTAATCCTTGATTATTTTGCACATTTTGAGTACATGGATTTTTTTGAAAGGATTTGGCGAACATACGAACAAGGTGAAATCAGCTTTCAAAAGCCAAATAACAAACTGACTCATAATCCAAGAAAATGAGAATTATGTATGAGTTAATCACTTTTCCATAATCAAGTTTCCCTATTACTTACAAAGACCTTTAGCACCTTTTAATTTTATTCAAATCCTAAAATTTTGGTCAATTTGCAAATTGAAACTGCTTTTGGGTTTTCTTATCAAAACATCATGCATAGCTTCAAGCTAATTTTGCTAAAAATAACTTAAAGCTAATTTTAAAAGTTGATTAAGATTCAATCTAAAATTTACTTTTGATAATCGATCCACTATGCTCAAAGAGTGGAGTAGCATATAGTTATTTGCTTTTTCGTGTTCGTTGTGCTGGTTAAGTTGTCAAAGGGATATGACATCACTATGAAAATATTGGATTAGCTAATTAGTAATGAACGAAGAGCTTCAGAAGGCTTATATGATGCATAACTGTATCATATATCCAACGTGCCATTGCATTCTCAAAACAACCCCTTACGGGTTGCAAGATTTTTTTATTTCTTGATTTGGTCAAGCACATGGATTAATCAATCTTGTTAATTGTGAATATTTATTTCAATTTGTTGAATATTTAATTCAACCACCTCTAACACCATGACAAAGCCTCCAATTTTAAACAATTCGAACAAAACAGAAAGCCTAACAATGCTTAAGAAAGTTGAATTTTCACCGTTCATGTAGTGACTTGGGGCGTGGGGCACCGTGATGGAGTGCATAGGAGAGGGAGCACAACGACAGTTTTTTTATGTGTTTTGGCAACGTTGGAGAGGAGCACGACGAACCTGTTGCTTATTGGTCGTTGTAGGGGAATGGGGCTTGGGGTGTGGTGGAAAAAGCGACAGAGGTAGGGTAGAGGGCAGGGTTTTTTTTTTTTTTTTGGGGGGGGGGGAGTGGTTAGGGAAGGGGGAAGATGATTAGTCAGGGGAGAGAAAAATGGTGGGGAATTGACCATGTGGAGGTGACATGGATGCCATGCGACATAGATAGGCAAATGGACCATTTTGCCCGTACAACACTAACAGACGTGTGATCACAGGTCCAACTTGACTATCAATTGATGGTGGACATCACAACCTAAAAAGTCTGATGTGGTGCGGGATGCTAAAGTTAAAATATCGAGATACTGAGTGTAAATCACCCCTAATATGTGTTGAGCACAATTGATCCCATTTTTAACGAGATATATATGGCTCGGTGTCATAGCCACCAAAGAAGATGGGTCATTCTGGACCGACCATTTATACACTGACGAGAGTGCCTAGATTTACAGCAACTTTTAGCCAAAAGAAGAGGGAAAAAAGAATCATAGGAAGGAAATGAAAGAGAACGTGAGGACACAACGGCTACAAGAGGATATATCTTTTGTGTAAGCATTTCTTTAATATGAATCCAAGTCCAAAGTTACCCAACAAAAAGAAACACAGAATAATCCCGTGCCTTTGTGACGTGATGCTACTCATTTAAGAGATGCAGGACACTACAGTGTTGGGTAAATTAACAACCTTAATTATAGCTTAGGAGAAAGTAAAACTCAATTTTAAGTATTCTTCAAAATCGTTTCGCATACTGCAAAGTACATGGAAAAGCTCATTTACGATTCTTCTGAATGGGAAATATGATATCGAGAACAAAAAAATTAAATAAAGTTGGTAAAATGAATTTTTAGAAACCCACTAGCTGGAACTTCTTACTACGGCATGGGATTCTAGAGCTAAATAGAAATTATTACCTCTACCCTTTGATGACAATGTCTTCGAAATGAAGCCTAATTAATAGGACTATGCAACATGAAATCTTCTAGAATATACCGGAAATGGCAAACCGCAATACCCCACCCCAGATTTTCCTACAACTACATGATTTCTTACTTGTCGGAATGCTTCGCAATCTAATATTCATAAAAATTCACATCTTTTTCTCCTTTATCCTTTTGTCATTCATCTCGTGTTTTCCTTGATAATATAAGGGATTCAATTTATGTTTAGAGGGGGAGAAAGGAGACATAAGTATCTTTGAAACCCACTCATGTATTATGCACATTACAGTTGCGCTTTACAGCAGGATTAGCCAAACGGCTTTCAAGTATAAAAATGATCGAGCCGTTCATTTTAACGAGTTGGATGAACAAGATGCTGAAAAGACAGGTGGACAGGCCTTGTAAGAAGATTGCATAGATAATTAGCGAATCTGTCCACTTGCCTAGGCATGTAAAGTTGTGACCTACTGAAGCAAAGAAAACAGCCTGACGTCAAACCTATGGATGCTCCAGTCTCTAAGAACCAAAGTTTCGAAATGTATCCAACGTCTTCATACTCAGAGGATAATCTTCTTTTGCATGATAATAATTTGGAGGAGAATCTTTCTTCCAACGTTCCAGCTGCCGAAGATCAATCTGAAGAATCATCGAAAGCCAATTCCTCCAAGAGAATAATAGAGGAAGAGGCCATGTTCAAGAAGGAAAAGCGGTACATAGGGGTTAGGAAACGGCCGTGGGGGAAATACGCAGCCGAGATAAGGGATTCCACGAGGCACGGAATTAGGGTTTGGCTCGGAACATTTGACACTGCGGAGGAGGCGGCCATGGTTTATGACCAGGCGGCGTTGGCTATGCGTGGGGTTTCCGCTGTCCTCAATTTCCCGGCTGAGAGAGTACAAGATTCCTTGCGACGAATCAACTACAGTTGCGAGGAAGGATCCTCCCCTGTGGAAGCACTAAAGGAGAAACACAAGCTGAGAAGTGACTCGGCAGGTAAGGGAAATGACAAGAAACTAGCAATCGGAAAAGATGTGTTTGTTTTTGAGGACTTGGGAGCTGATCTGCTAGATGAGCTCCTTAGTTCGTCCGAGAGTCGTAGGTAGTATTTCTTACGCCCATTACCCCATTTTTTCCCCCCAGAAACTAATGTTAATTAATTTGTACTGGATCACAATTCTCTCACAAAATGGTAGCAGATAGAGAAAGCATTCAATCAATTTCCTTTCTTTGTGAAACAGTAGATAGCTAATGAAAAGTCGTACAAGTGCTCGAGTACGAGAGTACTTAGCTTCATCTCTGAAGAAAAGAATTACATGAGCAAGAAAGAACATAAGAGAAGAACATCAAACGCCTATCTTTTCCGGAGATTACAGTTGGGAATATAATTACCAATCTATAACCCTGTCAATTTGTAACCGAGTGATATCATATCCCATCTATTGTGAATTGTAGCCTTCCTCCTCAATTTTCGAAAGTTGGTTATTTATCATTTGGTGACCTTTGCCTGGTGAATTTGTTCTATAATAACTTTACAGAGTGGAAAGTATAGAGTCAAATTCTATTGTTGTTGAACATCTTTCAATGACTTCTAAAACAGATGAACCTTAGGAAGTGAAAAGAGTAAAGAAACAAGAAGAACAATAGGCTGGTGGCCACAAAGCTAAAATTTTCTCGCCATACAAACATTGTGGACTGATGTGTATTCACTAAAAAGTATGTGTGTATCTTGTGTTGAAACTTAGAAATTAAGGGTTCTTGTTTTGGAAGAATCTGGAACAGAATTGCTCGTAATAGGCTAGATATGGTTTGGACATTTCATAGCTAGTCTGAAACTTCTAATTCGAGTCTATGGTTTTGTCAAGGCATGGTGCTATCTTTCGAGGTAGATTGGATGAATCACTTTTTAGTATCACGGGATGCACCTATTGTGGGTACTGGTTCCTGTTATTACTGCTACCGTGCCTTTTTTTTTTGTTCTTCGCATGTCTTGCCCTTGGAAATTCTGGCATTTTTGTTGCACACATGAATATAGTTTCTGCTTGCTTTCGTTGTTGCATGTACAAGTGTGAGGTTGAAGTATAATATGAGTGACACCTAAAACCTAAATGCGGCCTTAAGCAGGCCTAAAGTTCAATTCCAGCATCCGTTACCCAGTGTTTGTTTATCTTACCCCAACGATCATCTACTTCTTCACTGCATGTGGTTTTCTTCTTCTCCCTCTTTTAGTCTTGTTTATCACACCTTCCATTTCACTTTGTTGTAAAGGTAGAAAAACTAGCTAAGGATTGTTAGTTTGCGAAAATGCATTCTTGATTACTAGGTACTAGGGTATGCTCAATATTTTCCGTCTTCATGGTAGACTTGTATCTCACCTTAACGGAGTAACTTAAGAAGCTAGAGATGGTGGTATATTGTTCTACCTAAACTGGCCGACACAGGGTCGCGCAGACTTGCTAACCAATGTAGGCCCACCCAGACTTCTTGACCTTAATTCCTAGTGTTTGCACCAACAAATATTTTCTCACTATAAGATTTTTATAGCTACTCGCAAAGAAGAAATGATAATTTGTGAAGTTATTATCTCATGGAAGAAACTAGCTTATGAAAAATGCGTTCTGATTGTTTAGGGATAGGCATAGTATTTTCTAGAGGGTAGTTATTTTATAAAAAGTTATCTTATAAGAGAAGTTATTTGGTACTTATATATTTTCTATAGTTTGTTGTATTATAAGTCCTTGCGGGAAGACTCAAGGAAGGACACAACGGAAAAATTCAAAATAAATCATGACTTGAATTTTCTTCTTATTGATTTTTTTTATATAATAAGAGAGTGACTTTGATAAGTAAAGGGTTACTGAGACTTTCAAGTTGCCTTAGGACATCACTCAGAGCTATTAGGTCACGACATACTCGTGACTCTGTATACATGACCGCAAAAGGTCGAAACTAACAAATTACCTAAATTATCTAAGAAAACTCGTGCGCATTACAATCAAGCTAAAATAGAGCAAATCTTACACTTTAGTTCAACTAAAAACAACATGCCAAGTTAATAGGTTTACAAAATTCCAGAAAGCAGAAAATAACTAATAAAGCAGGTAACAATATAACAATATAACCGGGAATTGCACAATGCAAAACTGAATTCAACTCTCTAAGGAGTTGCAACACACAAACAAGGTCTTCAACACGGTAAATTTGCAACCATTCATAAACACTCACCAAATCTAAACCAAACTACCTCAAAACTGGGCGAAGGAACCGCTACCCACAGTAGCATAATTATGAATACCGTACCGGAGTTCGTACTGATTTTTCTGTAAAATGGTACGTATCGGTACCAGTACCGGTACTGTCTCAAAATCTTCATCAATATTATAAATGTTCCCAACCTACTTTGGTAGCACCCAAGGGCTCACCAACACGCCACATATTCAACGGTTAATTTTTCAACGCTTTTAACCGGTCAAAATACACACGCTCAAGTCACGTGGTTTTTTCATTTGATTTTTCGCGGCAAATTCATGACCAAATTTATTTTCGTCTCGCCAACGTAACAATTTTGGCGCCACCAAGACTTAGAAAAATGTGTAAAAATGGACTTGCACGCCTCCCGACCACCTTAAGGAGGGAGGCCACCTCCCTTAAGGGAGGGAATCCTTACCATGGGGGCTCGCGGCCATCTTTTCCTTTTTACACATTCGAGCACCATGTCCGCATTGCTCACCCATCACCCGTGACCACATGACACTCGCTGTGGCTCGTGCACCGTCGCCACGACGATCGTCGCTTGAGGTTGCGCACTGTCTCCCACGCCCGCGCACTGACTCTGCGACCCACATTGTCCGTGCCGGCGCGTTGTCCCTGGGACACTCCACCACGCCGTTGATACAGTCGTGCTCCCGACACCATACACACTTCACCGCGCCCATGCACCACTTCCATCACACGTGCTCCTGGCACCAGGTATTGTCTCGTGACAGAGGTCGCCGCATCCATGCGCCACTTCCATCACATGTGCCCCTGGCACCAGGTATTGTCTTGCGACAGACGTCGCCGCGCCCATGCGCCACAATCATGTCTCACGCCGTTAGCATCGCGCCTATACGCCACAATCATGTTACATGCCCCCGGGCACCGCATTCGTTCACCATACCATGTGCCCCCACCATGGACGTGGAACATGATTCGACCCACTCTCCGGAGTGTGCAACATTCTGAGGGGCTTCGCTCGTAGTGCTCCGGGACGAGGACCCTTCACAGCAGGATAGGCTCGCTACCACAGAAGTTATCGCCGCCTCCATTCTAGGGGGCTTCGCTCATAGTGCTTTGGCACGAGGACCCTTCGCAGCGGGATAGACTCGCTACCACATAAGCTATCATCGCTTAGGGTGACTTGCATGACACTAAGCATGTCTGAGCCGCGACCACGTCCACTCAAGTTACGGGTGATCATCAGCATCCCCAGGACGATGACTCCCGGGTTACTTCGAGACGAGATCAGGTCTTCGGAGGGCATCGCGCCTAGTCCGCCTGGCAGTTGGGCACAATGACCTTCCTTCATCGCTGTTAGGTTCTCTTTGCGTCTCTAGACGCACCCTTGTGGGATTCAGTAAGGGATTGGACCGGTGGCTAGGGCGACAGGCTTACTCTGATCGTGCCGCCGCTGTGTGGTCAGTCTTTTCAGACAGGTAGAACAAATGTGTGGGGCAGGCAGCGTGAATTTGGGAACTGACAGTCCAACAGAGCACTGGTATTTTTGGACCCCCTGGTGACGTGTCACTCCCATGGGATGACATGTGTCAGCTGATGACACAGGTACAACTTTTTCTATAAATAGTGGACTTTGGATTTCATTTCAACAGAATTCTCTCATTTGACAAAATCACTTTCTCACTCTAGAATCCAAAAGCTCTCGGATTCTAAAGGGAGAAACATCATTGGACTGTGACATTGGACATAACATCGACCTTGACATTGGACCCTAGCTTGGACTGTCAACTGTCAGCCCTGTTCGTCTCCGCCTTGCCTCCACAGCACTGCCACTCCTCACGGCCTGTTTGGGAAGGCTTGCTCTCTGCCCTTATTCCACCCTCACTGTCTCTCACTTTGTACAGCTGGCAGCTGACTCGGACTGCATCTTTGTGGCACCTCCACGTAGGTAGGAACTCACTTTCCTCGGCATCAATACATATGTCATATTCATTCATTGACAAACTAACAATATATACATATATTCTCTTACTCACAACTCCTCTAGAATAAAATATTTGTCCTATAGAGCTTGAATCACCTCAATTTTTAAATAAACTATTGGTTCCCAGATAAGTTGTTTATCCCACCCTTTTTGACAATCCCGTTAGAATAAGTTGTTTGTTCAATAATAATGTCTTTGGGTTCAAGAATAAGCTGTTTTTCTAGGTATGTGCGCGCGCGCGCATGCATATGTAAAGCAGTACATCATGTAAATGAAAAAACATGTTCAAAGCTTTCAGGTTCAAGTACATCAAAGCTAATTGAAGATTGAAAACTTATCAGGAAATATTTTATAAATTGTAGTGAATATTATGAGTAAGAGGCTATAGAGGCTTTGATTTGTATAATAGAACTTAAGTATTTTTTTTATTTAGTCTTTATATGGTCAATTTATAAAATTTCTAACAAAATTTGTCACTTTTACAATTTTTAAAGGACCGGTACAAAACACACTATCTCGGTCGGTACGTAGTTCTCGACCGGTACAACCGGTACAGATCGGTATTTTGACCTGTACAAAATGTAATGGATACCGTACCAGTAAAAGATAAAAGCGGTACGTACCGACCGATACCGGTATGGTATTGATAAGTATACACAGTAGACCAAAAGTAGACATCGAGGACCCTCAAAACTAGTAGGGGCCCTAAACCCCACCCCACCCAACACCACCTGAAAGACCCTAAAAGTCAAACCCCTTCCCCCCTCTTAGGGCCTGAACCCCTCTATCCTTCCCCCCTCCCCTCCCCCCCCCGGAAACACCCCTCACTCCCAAGGCCTTTCCCCCACCCCTCCTTCCCAAGACACCACGGGTCCCCAAAGAAAACCTCGAAAATAGGGCTAGGACCCTCTACAAAGAGCCCCCTTGACTCCTACCGGCAATCCAAACACACCCACACCCTTACACACCGCGCACCCGGTTTCAAGCATTGCACAACTACGACACCAAAGGAAAGGCAAAGAGTGAACACATAAATTTGAAGAAAACCTTCTAGCAATATCGGTCAAGAGCTAGTCGATATGAAACATCGCCAGTGAATTTCTGGTCACCAATGGTTGAAATTCCGGTCGCCATCGGCTGGTTTTCCGGTCGGCGAGCAGTTGAAGAGGAGTCACCGCTGGTTGCAAAATGCATTTCATGTCACATAGATAACAATATTCGTACATGGTTTCCAATCATTCATTTCCATAAACAGAATCATCTTCAGCAAATGTTCTAGTGCTCAACGGTGTTCGTGGAATCTAGAATCGATAACTTGTATTCCACTTGAATGCCAATGTATTTAACCTATATAATATGCTAAAATGGAGACAATTTAACATCATATTTCAACTTACGTTTCACAGTAAAACTAGTAGTGGTAGCATATTCTCCAAAAACAGTGAACGGAATTTATTCTAAAAGCAATTTTTCGATGTAAAAATAGTTGCTACCCGTGCTTAGCTACAAACTGCTTTTACTCCTGAACATCTAAAGAACAATTGTTTTACGTTTGAACAATTGTGTTCAGTCAAAGTTTTTTGCATTCCGCAGAATCCTTTTGCGGAAGAGAAAGTAGGTTTTCAATTCAATTTATGCCTTGCCAAATCAAAGTTGGGATTAGAAAATGCGTATACGTTATGAAAATTTTACCTTCTTTGGAAAAGAAATGTGCATATGCTATGAATTTTTTAGAAAATGCGTATACGTTATGAAATTTCACATTAAAAAAGTTTTCATGTGAAATTTTGGCGTCAAAACCCTAATGAAGTTTTTCAGGTGCACGAGACTTGATTCAGATTCATTTAGTTGAGAAAATCACAGAATATTCCTTTTATTGTGTCTGTCTATTTCCATGAAAAGGGCATCCGCCGACGGAAGAAGACAAAACCTAGGCGTCAAAGCTACTGGTTCTCTCTTCCCCCCCTCCCCCCCCCCCCCCCCCCCTCTCTCACGCACTCGAAGGCAAATGATACATGGATTTAAGAGCTCATTAAAAAGTTTCCGAGATTCAGGTTCTCTTTAAGGATCTGTCATATGCACTCAGTCATAATATAGACATAGATTGAATAAACAAAGCTTGTGTGCAAAGCTTAAAGCTACTTGTTGGTTTTCTCAAAAAGAAAAAAGCTACTTGTCGGTGTGCGCAACCCTAAAGCCGCTCTTTGTGTGCATACCCTAAAGCTAAACTCTACACCTGAAATGCTTTGGAAGAAATGGGAGGAAGTTACAGAAGGCTCGATGCACATAACTTTTTTGGGATTAATTCTAAGATGATCAATTTGATTAATCAATCAAATTTTGGAAACTAAAGGGTTGAGGACATATAGTTTGGGGTTAATTCTAAGATGATCGATTTGATTAAATCAGGTTGATACATGTTTGGTAAACATACGAGTCTGATTAGGTCACTTTAAAAAGCTAAAAAGAATATTCCATCATAATTCAAAAAAATGAGTATTAATCATTTTTCATAACTAAGTTTGACCAAGTAAGTACCAAAATATCCTTATAAATTATAAAAACATAGCATAGTTTATTCAAACATTAAAATTTTTAGTTATTTTGCCGCATTGAAGCTGCTTTTAATACTTTTTATTCGAACACCAAGCTAATTATGATTTAATCTATGGTTTTCTTTCAAGAGTCAATCCAAATATGCTCATAATGTAGCTAAACAGCAGGAGCAATTCAGAATATGTAAATTTCAAGTTGCGTCGAGTAAATAAATGGATAGCGTTTTTCATATAGAACTTTTTTCCACTTCTCTCTGCAAATAAAAAATGATCTTCAAATACCTCTGGAAACCATTTTTTTCCCTTGATTAAAAGTAAAACTGCATTTTATGGTGTGGGGGGAGGGGAAGAAGTCACAGCGTTCAAGTACAAGAGGATGGGTTTCTAAGAATTACCAAGCATCCTATAAAAGTCTAACAAAGGATTTACATGCCCAACAGTAAAGATAGATTAAAAGGCTACCAAAACCATGCCAAGAGAACCTAGCAGCTAACCAAGCAAAGAGCCCGTTCTGATAAAACGAAACATTGGATTTCAGTCCCCACGCGCATGAGCTCAAAATTGTCTTGCCTCAATTAATCTCAACTTTATTTCCAATAATAGTACCATTAAAACTTGTCGACGGGAAACATATAACTATGCACCCACTAACAAAAGTTCACCCGCATGGTGAAGCCTATTATGTATGATATATGCTAACTTTGCTCATCTTTTGACATGTACAGCATAACCACTGGTGATCCTGACATCCATACAGAAGTCAAAATGTTTGCGAAGACTGCAAGATTGGCAAACTCTTCCACAAATCTGGAGTGCCTTCTAGTCTTATGATGCGGACGAGAGGACTCACCGATGTGAACTTGCTAGGCTGTGCATTATTTAGTCTATAAATAATAGGAGTTATTTTGGTTGCTTCATCATGGTAATTTCAGCTTATGTATTTTGCAGTAGTGGAATGTATTTTGCTGTAGTAGGGTGAACCCTACCAGGACTGTATTATGTAATACTACTTTGTCTTTTCCCTTTGATATCAATGCAATTCTGAAGATTAGCCCAAAAAAAAAAAAGCTCACCCGCGTTGGTGGATGCCAAGAACTTATAAATACAGACATAAATATCTTTCTTTTACCCTGCCCTTTGTTGTCTCCCTTTGCCTCACCTCACGTTTGCCAACTTCTTTGCTATCTATTTATTCTTTATTTCCTTTTTTCCTTTTCCCCTTTTTTCTTTTATTGTTGTTCCGTCTTCCCAAATCAATACTACGAACAGAAAGCAAGCTCTATCCCTTTCATTCGCCACCATCACTCTCAATCTCTAACTGAACAATCATAAACAACGTAAATTAAGTACAACAAAGATTACAATCATAGCCATCTTCCAAATATATATGAGAACTTTATCATCTTCAACTCTCATGGATAAAGTTAGGAAGGAGGAAGAATTATGAAGCGCTTAATCTCAACAATCTCTTTTTTTTTTTTTTGTGGAAAAACAATCTCTATAAAGATCCGGTTCACTGGCCCACCACAAATCGGTACCTTTCTTAAAAGTGTTAACTAAGTAATTAATTCTAAGATCATAGGTAATGTCTTATAAGTACAATCTCATACTAATCCGCATCCGACGTGCAATATCATCGTCTCTTTGTTAGTTTTATAATCGAGCCAATGCAATTTCTGCTGATTTCTTCTCAACACTAGAAGAAGCAGAAACTGGCCCTTTAAAGAGAAGCATTTTTTCAAGTCGTTATAATTTCCTTCATCATGCCAGCAATGAGCGTAGAAGGAAGCAAACAATTCCAAGGTAAGCTGCCAAAAATATATAAACAGAATTTTTGATCATGTGTCTATGCAGCCAGAAACTACCACAAATGTTGCTCCATAGACAAATCCAGCTGGCCGTATAATCGAGCACCTCTAGGGCGTTAGTTTACGTACCACATTTCTCTTACTTTTCTTTGATAAGCTACGAGCCACATTTCTTTATAAGGTTTTTTATTAATGTTTTTGCAGCAAATTTTAGCAAAAAACGGACCCAATCAGTACTCCATACGACGAATCCTTTCAACTCTTTTGAAGCATGAACATCCTTTGTAGTGGGTTGCAACGCATGACTCGTGGTGGGTTACATCGGGCAGTTGTGAGATCGATACACGTTGTTGAAATAAAATTGTCAAGTGTCATGCGAGAGGCGACAAGTGCGAAACCCCTCTTCCAAAAACTCCGTCTCGTCCAAATCCATTTCTGTCACCACTGCCGCTTTTCCCGACCGGTGGGGATGTGGTAGATTAGATGGTATTTAATTAGGGTTTTATGCGGGATCTGGGTGGTTGCGGAGAGCTAGATGAGTGTCGTCACCATGTCGCATTTTTTGATTAGATGCGTGACAAGCTTTCCGGCGCCGGAATTTGGTTGGAGATTGAGAAAGGGTAAGCTATTGTGGTCGTGGGGTGCTCTGATTTTCCGCGATTGGGTTGTGGTGGCTCCGGGTGACGATCATTTTGCAGTCGGGGTTTGTGATTTTGCCGTCAGGGTTTGTCGCGCTGTCGTGGGTTGGAGAGTCTAGGTCATGGTATTTTCTACAGGGGTTTATTTTTTCCCTACCCCCTAGTTGCTCCCCCTTCCCCCTTAATCTAGAAAGGTAGGTTGTTTTGCAAGTGATGGAGGTGGGATTTTCTGCATTGCTGGTCGGTCGTTAGGTTGGTTTGGCAGGTGATGAGTACGGTGGTTTTGGATTGTGCTTTGAGAGTTGTCTGGCCCATAGTGAGTTATTTGACGGTAATCTGGTTACGTGGAGCTGGGCTTTTGATCATGTTTTGCTTTGATATCCTTTGGGTTTAGGCAGCAGTGAGATGGCCGGAGAAGGTGGAGTTTTTCGACGGCGGAGAGGAAGCACGGGTATCGAGGCAACTTGCATGACGGGCACATGTCTGGAGATTGAGTAGTGGCTGTCAGAGAGCTGGTGGTCTTTTGATTAATTTTTATTTTTAGTATTTATCTGGTCTTAGTTAACTGTTGTCCTGTTTTAGTAGGTTTTATCTTGTCTGTAGCTTTTTATTAGCTGGTTAATATATCTTTTTTTTTTTCTTTTGGTTGGTCACTTGGACGGGGATGTCTTCTATTTTGTTTGTCTTTTACCTTTTGGTTCATGTATATTCGGTCTCAAAATATATTATGGTATATATTCTTGAATTTTCTCAGGGAAAAAAAACATCAGGCAACTGTGGTTGGTGGAGCTTACGGTCAGAAATGGTGCAGCAATGCATATGGTTATTGGAATAAATCGACGAGACAAGAGAAAAAGATCTAAAGGAGGGAAACAAAAAGTGAAGAGAAATGAAAGTTTATCTTAATCGTAGTAGAAAATAACCGTGGACGGATAAACGTGCATGGCCTTTTGAAACTTTTCACAAAAAGTTGGGATTTCAAACTTTTAGTAAACAATGGTTCAGGTTTTTATGCTGCTACATACGCGTCCCACGTTAGAGATGTCAAATGGGTCGGGCGGCCTGCAACCCGGCCCAAAAAAAGCCAGGCCTGGGCCCGCCCTGTAATGAACAGCGCAGGCCCAAAAATAAAAGGCCTTGAACCAGGCCAAGGTTTCACAAAAAATGGCCTGGGCTAGGCCCGACCCAAAAAAAGCCCGAAATTCGGCCCTTTTCTGGGCTGGTCCACTCTACCATCCTCTTGCTATCTAAAGTTTCAATTCCAAATAAAAATATGCAATTCACATGCCATTTGTCCATTAATATTGGATCCTTAATTTTCTGTCTGTATGGACGTTAATAATTTACATACATTCATAAATTCTAGCCTCACTTACTTCTTATTTTCTGACAAACACAATATATTAATATCATAGGTTCTTTTATACTCACTCATAACCATCCTATATACATATGATAGTCATATATATAGAATAAAATTTTGTATATGAGACCAAGTAGAGAGAAAAACTGTTAGTCGAAATTTATACTTATTACTTAAGATCGTCTAGGGAATTAATAACTATACTCCAAATTTAAATTATTGTAAATTCCAACTAGTTTTTAGTGGTACATTATAATAACAAAAATTTAACTTTAGTGAAAAAGTAAAGCTTAATACTATAAATTTGAAATAAACTGATTAGGATTTCAAAATATATGCTAAAACTTTACACCAAATTAAGCTAATAGTATAAATTTAAAATAAACTGATTAGAATTGAAACTTCAAAAAAATGTTACTTATAAATTATAATGTTAATATGCCAAAAAAAACTTGTCAATATTACACCAAATTAACATGTATCAATCTCAACTAATTAATTTGATGTATTTTTGTTGGCCATCGACGAAAATAAATAACAAGGAGTTGGGAACAAAAAAAAAAATATATATATATATATATATATATATATATATATATATATATATATATATATATATATTGTCCCAGGCCCGGCCCAAGCCCGACCCTAAATATTGGGCCTAGGGCTAGGGCTTGGACTGGGCCCATATATCCAGATTTCAGGCACGGGCCCGACCCGTTTTTCAGTCATTAGGCCCGGCCCCCGTCCCGTTTTCGTTGGAGGCCCGTTGGGCTTGGGCTGGGCCAGCCCAAGCCTGGCCCATTGACATCTCTATCCCACGTCTTAAATACCCTTGTTACTTAACACAATATCAGTGGCTATATTTTCTCGTTGTTCAGTGTTCATGGCTTCTTTTCTTGTCACGACTCTATAGATTGTACATAAGATGAATGCTATAATGTCATCCACGTAAAAAAGGGGGTACAACTGCTTTTAAGTGCCGCGTAAAGTTCTCCCTGAGGAAGCTCTTAGATTCGCATGATTCTGCACAGCAAGTTGCACAGTACATTGTAAATTCGCATCGCCTCGCCTATCATCGCCCATAGCTGTTCCTAACATTTCTGAGCCTTTTCTCACCGTCTTTTAGCCGTTTAAGCTGAATTCAACTTATCCAGTTCAACAGTTTTTACTGCTTTTTGACTAGTTCTGATCATTTCTTGCTCCCCCCCCCCCCCCCAATTCTTTGGACCGTGGTGTTAAATCTATCTGCGTGTTACTTGATTTTCATAGTAAACTGTTATATTTGTAATCTTCCCCTCACGATTGAGAAATTTAATGCTACTCAACTAATCGAGACCACTTTAAATGGGTACAATAATTCTTAGGGACAAGACATGCCTATCTTTCTCAAGGTAAAAAAAGGTAAAAAAAAGTTTGACGTATAGTGGTTGATGATGTTTATGAGCCAAGTCAAGGTGAAAAGATGGAAATTGATGAATTTATCGAGGCGGTTGAAGGATTAGAATATTAAGAACCATGAAATTTTTACTTGGTTTAAAAGTACTTTTTAAAGAAATGAAGAATTGTATTCATTTGTGTGTGTTTACCAAATGGCAAAGCATGCATTTATATACAATATAGCAATCAATTTAGATCCTAAAATCAAGCTAAAATTTCCTGAAAGTCAACTGTTTGTTTTTATGAATATGAGATTCTCCTTTACTCCCCCTAAAGTTGGAGCATGAATAATTGAAATGCCCAACTTGCCCAGCAAAATGTGGAAGCATTTATGACCAAGTGCCTTGGTGAAAATGTCTCTAAGTTGGTACTGAGAGAAAATCGGTCGAGGTAATAAAGCTTTGGATTGAGTATGGTGCCAAACAAAATGACATTCTATTTCAATGTGCTTTGTGCTCTCGTGAAACACTGGGTTGGCCACAATGTTTAATGCGGCACGTTTGTCGCAAAATAAAGAAATTGGATTTGGATGAGAGTCCCCTAAATCAGAGCGGTGTCGAAGAAGCCAAATAATCTCATTTGTGGTGGTCGCCATTGCCTTGTATTCTGCCTCAACGTTGGAATGTGAGACTATGGATTGTTTATTTGAGCGCCATGAAATGGGAGAAGATTCCAAAAACATGACATACCCAGTGTTGGATCTGCAAAATTTAGTATCCCTTAATATGGAATTTAGTATTCAAGTAGCGTTTTAGCTAAGCAATTTTAGCTGAATCAGTCCCCATGACAATCACGTCGTCAACATAAATGAGGACAAGCAAGAAAAGATCCTTGATGAGTGAATGTGAATAAAGAATGATCAGATTGAGATTGAATAAAATCTACTGCAAGTAAGGATCGAGTAAACTTGTGATACCAATTGTGTGAAGTCTGACGAAGCCCATAGAGAGACTTTTGAAGACGACACACACGATTATCCCCCTGTTTAGAAAAACCTTGAGCAATCTTTATGTATATTTAATTTTCTAAATTGCCATCCAAAAACGCGTTGTTGACATCCAACTGATGGAGTTCCCATTTCTTTATTGAAGGAATGGCAAGAAGACACCATACCGTAACTAGTTTGGCAACCGGTGCAAATGTTTCATTAAAATTTAGACCTTCAATCTGGGTGTATCCCTTAGCCCCGCGCTTTGTATCTCTCCACAGTGCCATCTGGGTGGAATTTGACTTTGTATACCCACTTAGAATCAATGGCACATTTCCCAGATGGTAATGGCACAAGTATCCAAGGGTTATTAGCTTCCAAAGCAGAGATCTTGGCTGTGGCATCCCTCTAATGAGCATGTTTCACTACCTGAGAAAAAATATTTGGGTTTATTGACCGAAGAGATGGGCGCTAAAAATGCAGTGTGAGTTCTAAAAAATTTGGAATAAGAAATATCCTGGTGCTTGATCCAAGGGCACCTGGTCTTGGGGTGAGGATGATCCAAGAGATAGGGGTTCGAGGTCCACATTGTGGGGTGAGATTGATCTAGTTGGCACACCACTGGTCTGGGTTGATTCACTAGGTACACGGGTGAACCGATTTGTAGGTGCATGGCTAGTTGCTTGACACTCCCAATCAACTGGAAAATGAATTGAACATCTCGTGAACAGTAAATCACTTTGATGTCCAAATCATAAATCATATACCCTTTCTGTCCATTGGGATAACCAACAAAAGTGCCAGGCTTACTTCGAGCGACGAGCTTATCGTGTGGCTTGCTATTTATGTGCCCGTAACAGAGACATTCAAAAGTCTGCAAATGATTATAGTCAGATACCTTACCAAACAAGACTTCATAAGGTGTCCGATTTTGTAGCATAGAAAATGGCATACGGTTGATTAAGCATTCCCCCTAAAATTTGACTAGAAGTTTGGCCTGGAATCATAAAGCTCTAGTTACCTCTAAGCGATGTCTGTGCTTTCGCCCCACCACTCTATTCTGTTGTGGTGTTTCTATGCAACTTGTTTATATGTCCATTCCATTCTCAAAATAATGATTTAGTAATTCACGATGTCCAATTTCAAGATCGTTATCAGTTCTAAAAACCTTGATTCTGGTGTTAAATTGTATCTTAACCCAGTTGAAAAAAATCTAGAGATAATGTTTGGTTTCGGACTTGAATTTCATGAGAAAGACGTATGTGGCTAGACTGTGATCATCAACAATTGTGAGGAAATAATGTGACCCAGAATGAGATTTAGTGCGATATGGACCCCAAATATCATAATGTGCTAAATCAAAGTTGTGCATCGGTTAATATTTGCTATGTGGAAAAGGCAATTCACTTTGTCTGGCCTTGCAACAATCACAAACTAAGGGTTTTGGTGAATTGATTTTTATAGGTAAGTTGGAAACCAACGAGCTACAGTTCTTTGGTAGATGCCTTAAACGACGGTGCCACAAATCCATGGTGTTATGTTCTTTTGACAGAAATGCCTTTCCCTCCCTCGTTGGTTCCAAATGATAGAAGCCATTTTGCATTCTACCCACTACAATCGGCTTCATCAAGGGTAAATCCTGTATCACACAAAATTCAGATCCAAAATTTAGAACACAATTGAGATCTCGAGTCAATTTACTGACTAATAATAATGTAAAACAGAAATTAGGTACACCCAAAACTTGTTCGAGATGCTAATTACGGCCAAGATTTACTCGTCCCAAAGCGTGAATCAGAACAGTGTCATCGGGGGTATATTTAGATTTGTATAAGCATCGGTCATAGTATAAATTTTACATGATATATGGTATGTGGCCCCGATATCAATAATCCACAAGTCTGGCTTACTTGAGTTATTTTGTGAGGCCATTTTTTTAGAAGGCCCATTAGTGGGTCATGATTGGCTGCCCAAAAGATCAGCAAGTTTTTGCATTTCACTGGGTCTAAAGCTTATGAACGACATAGACACGTTGGATGTGGCAGCGTACTGCTGGGCAACCGTTGTCGTTGGTGTTGTGTCTCCGGTAGTGCTCGGCCATGGTTGATATGCAGGGCTATGATTAGAAAATGTCACGGATGCATATGTTGTAGCGACAAACGGCTGGGCAATCGCCACCGACAGTGCTGTGCCTCTGATTGCATGGAGCCATGGCTGATTTCCTCATCGCGGTTTGGGCATTCTCCATCCAGTAGGTTGGTATCTGATGATCTTATAACAATTCTCTCTGGAGTGATTTGATCAATTACACTGTGTATAATATAATCCACCATGCCATCTTTCTCCTGAATTTTGCCACGCCGGTAAAATTTTTGGTCACTTCCATGTCGCATATGTGGTGCTTTGGCCAATAAAGTTGTGGCCTCGATAGTGGGAACACGCGTAATGGCGACCCTGCTATTTTCTGCTTGGGCAGCCACGACGTATGCCACCCAAGTTCTAGCAATGGATCGATGCTCAGAATTTGTGGGATTGCGCCGTCTTGCAAGCATCGTCCAATCCCATTAAAAAATTGAAGACTTTCTCTTCTTCCTGCATTTCCTACATTTTCTTTCCGACACCACAAGTAGACACAGGTACGAGTCTATGATTTTGTAATTCATTCCACACACCCATTACTTTACCATAGTATATAGAAATGACATATTTCTCTTGTTGTAGTAGAGCAATAGATCGCTTTAGGTCATACACTCTGAGTGCAATGCCCCGAGTAAATCGTTCATCAAAACCGCACCAAATTTTACTCACAGTGTCTGCATATGCAGCACCGGTTTGTAATTCTCTACAAAGAGAATTGACGATCCATGATTTGACTACTGCGTTACATTGGATCCATGATTGAAAATTCCCGGAATGAACATCGGGTTTTGCTATCGACCAGTCCACAAACCCTGCCTTGTTCTTGGATTGGAACGCCTTTAACATGTTACGTCTCCAAGTGAAATAGTTCTCTCCATTTTCACTTAGAGGTTGTGTGACGAAGATCAAGCCTGGATGATCAGATGGGTGTAAGTAAAATAGGGATTTGGTGTCAATTGTGATGTTTTGAACGTTCGTAACGGGCGCCAAACCCTCTTGAACATAACTTGCAAAGTCATCTTCTATGACTGAAAAATTGAAAAGAAAAGTCTATGCTAAAATGATGGCTCTGATACCATAAACAAATGTATTCATTTGTGTGTATTTACAGAATGGAAAATCATGCTTTTATATATAGCATAACAATCAATTTATATCCTAAAATCAAGTTAAAATCTCCTGAAAGTCAATTGTTTGTTTCCATGAATATGAGATTCTCCTTTACTTTTGTTTAGCCAATCCATCTCTAATTTGGATGATATGATATTCAAAACAAGTTTGGAACCTATTGCTTGCATATGATACTATGGCTGATCATTTGTAGCAACTGTACACATAAATTTCCTGTCCAAATTAACTGCAAGAGAAGAAATAACGACACGAAATTCAATTTATCAATTTTAAAATAAGGAATTACACCACTCTATGATTTTTATACGAAACGAATGTAAAATCCTCCAATTCGGTCACGACCCAAGGGCTGTGACAACTTGATTTCTTCAATTTTTGCAGTTGAAAGATCGTCGAAGTGGTACTTGATCGAGGGTTATGAGGCTTTATCCCGAACGACGCGACAATCCTTGACTTGTAGGATCACCTGTTGAAGGTGAATTCCTCATTGAGTTAAGATCCAAATAAATAAATAATAGTCCTTGTCTCTTGAAAATGTCCGATTGAAGAATGGCACTAGGTTTCTACGTATTGTTCTTCAAATGAAACATCAAGTGACACAAGAGAGTTTCAGCAGAGTTTTGCCTTTAATTGCAGAGACACCGTGTGTCCTTCTCCTCCACCTCAAGCCCTCTATTCATAGGCAAGATAGTGGGCATAATTTCATAAAACCAATGATTTAGAGGGTGTTTGAGATTGATTTTGGGATGGTCAAACCTGATTCAATCTTGATTGAATCAAGTATGTGAGTGTTTGACAAAAGAGATTATGAGATTTAATCTGGCTGAAAAAGCTAAAAACTGATTAAATCCATAATCATGGAAAGTGAGGATTATGAAATAATCACTTTTTTCATAAATCAGATTTGACCTTTTAATTTACCATCATATCCCCACGTTTTTCACAAATAGACATTTCATACCCTTACCTAATTATTGGGTGTGACTTTTAATTAGCTTTTTGGAGTTATATTCTCTTCTACGCTAATCGAGAGAGGGAGCACAACAGTTCATCAACAATCGCCTTCTTCCTCCCCACCATTTTCATACGCTCTTCTACCTTTAATTCAGAATAAGAGGTGACAACTTTTTTTTTTGCCACCATTTCTGTACCCCTTTTGAAAATAACTTCTTCAATAGTTTTTTCGTATATTGTAGTTATTTTCAAATGGAAGTTATGTTAACATTACTTCACTAACTGGATATTAGAAACTTTATTTATATAGTGTCCTTTATGGTCATTTTGCCATATCAAAACTGATTTAATCACTTTTCCATCCTAACACTTTTTGTAACTTTAAGCTAATTCACATCTAATTTTGCCAAATAAAAAATTGATTATACTTAAAGTAGATTAAATCTGATTTTGAAAACTAATTCAAATTTAAACTGGAATTTGCTTTTCAGAATCAATCACAAACGGCCTCTTAGGCTTTGACTTTATAATCAACGAGATTTTATTCCCATTAATTCAATCAGAACTTCATAATTAATTGGATTCTTATTTCTATCTAATTTCGATATACATTCCTTAAGTCAAAGTTGACTTATTTGACTTTTATGCTTGTAAGACCACACACTTGGGTTAGACCCATTAACCAAATAATCTTAATTGGACCGGTTCTTTAAATTTAACTTCAGTTTGATCTTATCATTTTGTTTGACTCAAAGTCAACATCTTGACCCGTATTTTTCACAATGTCGAACATTTGACTATTCATTAAAACTATCCACCATTAGCTGTTAAAATAATTATTTAGTATCTACAAATTACCCAACTTCAAGACTTGAGCGGTATAACCTTTTCTCGCGTACCGTCGTAAGGCTTTAAGTAATTTTCTTTTCTTTTAATTTTTTCGGCTTGGCCTATGCCTGCTAGCATTTCCGGCTGTGTGCTCATGCAGTTTGTTTTATGCTGGATAGGACCTTTTTTTTTTTCTTAATTTGGTTTTGTTTGTGCAACGGCGGCAGAATGGTGATTGTGCCATTGACGGCTATGTTGGCGCTAACCTCACGGCCGATTGAACCTATCGACGTCTCCATCGCCGGTAGCTATGCACATCCAGCGTCTTGGCACACGCACATAAATCAAGATGGGTCTCGCCATCTCTGTTCCACCATCGACGACTGCGCCACACCGGACTTCCATAGCCACATAGATCAATACGAGGCGCTGCACCGGACTTCGACAGCTACGTTGATCAAGACGAGTAAGGGGGCGAGATCAGTTCTACACCGCTAATCTCATGTTCGACGTCTGTTTTCGCTACTGGTGCCCACAACCACACAAAGCACACGAGGAGTACGCGGTGACGTCAACGTTTCATGCGGCGACGCGACGATGGTCTTAGAGGGAAGATGCCTGTGGCGGTGGGCTGTTAGTTGTTCGCGGCTATTTTTATGGCGATGGAAGTGGTACGCGACCGGTTGTGTGATGATGGAAGTGGTCCGGTCCACGACTGGTTCTGTGGTGATAGAAGTGCTCCGCGACTGGTTGTTCATGTTGAAGTGGTGGTTGCAGTGGCGGCAGAATTGGTGGTTGCGGATCAGACGGCGGCAGCGGTGAAGAAGTTGCGGCGGTTGAATTAAGGACCCCTAGTGGTGGGTCGACCGGTGGCTGCCCCGGCGCCGTCCTCGGTTGGCCTTTGGCTTCGCCGTCGCTGGCGACGCTGTTGCCCCTGTAAAACACACATGCAGTTCTCTGTTTTTCCTTGCACCAAAATTTGATATCGTGCTCGACAGGACTAGAAAGTGAGCTTGTCTTCTTTGCATGCTTTTTAGTTGACTTGCACTTTTCTGTAACGAA
Source organism: Escallonia rubra (assembly GCA_033065855.1). Lineage (NCBI taxonomy): Eukaryota > Viridiplantae > Streptophyta > Magnoliopsida > Escalloniales > Escalloniaceae > Escallonia > Escallonia rubra. The sequence goes on along the minus strand of JAVXUO010000863.1, from coordinate 80,211 downwards.
GGTGTGTTCGACAGGACTTGCAAGTGTCATTGTCTTCTCTTGCACATTCCGAGAGATGTCAAAGGGCCGGGCTTGGGCTTGGGCCGGCCCAGCCCGAACCCAAAGGGCCAGAAAATGGGTCGGGCTATTTAGGGCTTCGAGCCTTAGAAACCAGGCCGGGCCTAAATCTAGGAAATGGAGGCCCCGTCTAGGCCCTAACTTTACGGCCAGGCCTTTTTTTTAATTTCCGTTTTTGTGTTGTGAAAATATTAATTTACGAAATAAATGCAATTGATAAGCCCTAAACCATTCAATATATCTCTCATGGCTAATGAAGTGCCTAAGAGCTTTACTTTTACTCTATTTGAAAATATTGATTTTAAACAAAGTAATTTTGTTCGCAAAATGACAATCTTTTCACATGAGAAAATATAACTTTTAGTCATGAAATTTTTTGTTATCTAAACTCAACAATGGATACCTACAAAACTTTTTTCAATGATATCTCTAAATTTTTTTACTCAAGCGTATCTCTAGCTTTGCATTTTACGTCGTCTTAGGTATCTCACTTGAAGCATGCATCATTAGACCACGTTTACCATGAACTTTCTCGTACTTTCTAGAGTTATGTTTCCCATTTCCATTGCATAAATTGTGTTGTTTCTAGTCCTTAGACAAACAAACATATATTTTCTCTTTATAATTCCATGAAACTAATACAGATGAGCCTTACAAGTAAAAGTAGATAAAGAAGTAGGAACCATCATCATGAGCTGAAAAGAAATGTGTATGTCCAAAAAGTTAAATAAAAAAAAATATGAGGTAGAGAGAGAATGAGGCGCGAGAAAGAAGGGGAAAGAAAAAAAAAACAACTCAAAATAGTTTAGGGCTAGATTTAGGGCCAAACGGCCGGGCCAAAATAGGGCCGAAAAGAGGGCCAGAACCGGGCCTGACCCGGGTCTTTTCAAGGCCAGGCCAAATTTGGAAAATATTAGGCCTGACCCTGGCCCAAGTCCAGGGGCGGACCACCCCCATGACCGGGGGGGCCATGGCACCCCTCATCTTTTTTGGAAATTTTCTTTTAGTTTCTTAGAAAATGGATAAACACATTTAAAATATTTAAAATGTTTACAAAACTTCATTGTATTGTAACATTAATTTATTAGAATTTCATTTTATTGTGTCTTTTATTCTTTGTGCGCTATCATAGTCTTTATTTTTGTCATTTTCTTGCTCTATTTTCCTTCTTCTCAATCCCAAATTCTAAATCTCTACATTACAAAAAAACTAGAATAGATTAAGGTTCATTTTTTTTTAGTTTAAATTCTTATAATTGGTTAACTTATACGTGACTAATGTACTCATATAGTTAATCATCACATTAGTAATATATTTATACAGTAAGAGTTAAGCTTTTTTTATACAAAATTAAAAATTTATTATTGACTAACCTTAGCTAGTTAAATAAATCAATATGCATAGTGAAAATATATTGTTAGTAGTCAAATTGAGTAATCTATTTGTATTTAACGGGTGACGCTCATGTTTTATGTGAACTTGGAATTCTTTTATGTTAGCCATCGCACCCCCCGATTAGACTTTCTGAATCCGCCCCTGCCCAAGTCCCTATGGGTTAGGGCCAGCACTATTCATCTTAGGGTCGGGCCAGTCCGGGCCTATTTAAGGCTAGGCCCGACCCTTTTAACATCTCTACACGTCCCTTAGTTGACTTGCACTTCCCGTATCAAAGTTGTGCTCGACGGAACTTGGAAGTCGGTTCGCCTTTTTTTGCATAGTTTCTAGTTGACATGCACTTGCATAATGTGAGGACGTTTCAAAGTTTCATCACATTGGTGATCACTCGACAAGACCTGTAATGGGACTTGTCTTCTTTGCATAGTCCCTTGTTGACCTGAATTCCCACAAATTGAAAGTGCGCTCGACATGACTTGGAGTGGAACTTGTCTTCCTTTCTAGAGTCTCTGGTTAACCTGCACTCCCACAAGGTGGAATTGTGCTTGATAGGACTGCATGTCCCTTAACACACCTAGAAAGGGGGGGGGGGGAATAGGTGTTACAACTTTGAGCATAAATTTCAAAACTAAATGTACAAAGTAATGACATGACAGTAAATATAAATCAACACAGAGATTTATACTGGTTCGGCCCCACCAGCCTACGTCTAGTCCCAGAGCACTCCACACAAGGGAAACCTACTCCAGCTAGCTTAGGGTGCTAACTAAAACCACAGTACATATTCCGAAACCTTTCAAGGTTTCCAACGATTACAAGTGAAAATAAAATTTACAATTGAGATATAACAACAAAACTTCTTCTTGAGTAGATATTACAATGAATACAACAAGGCTAAGCTTTCTTAGGTGGGAAGATCTATAATGCTTCAAGAATAAAACCAAGAAGCTTATTTTTTTTAAAATCTCAAAGTACGAACTCACTCAAAGAGAATAGATGAAAGTGTGAAATAAGATGAGAGAGTATTTTCAGAAGTGAGAGATTTTTCAAAGATTAGCCAAGTTTGCAATAAATGCTCTCAAGACCCCTTTTTATACTTGAAGAGAAAAGAACCGTTAAAAAGGGATAACACAAGATTTGATTCGAATGAAAAACATCTCTGAAAATTTTGGTCAAAAGAAAACGTTGATTCGAATGAAAACTCTGGCCTCGACCAAAAGTTTTGGCTTCGACCGAAAACTTTTTCTTCGACCGAAAACTCTTGGCTTCGACCGAAAGTTTTAGCTTAGACCGAAAACTTTTGCTTCGACAGAAAACTTTTGGCTTCGATCGAAAACTTTGGCTTCGACCGAAAGTTTTGGCTTTGACCGAAAACTCTGTCAAAAACTAGAATGAAAGACACTGAAGAATTGCTTCAAATGAAAAGTGACTTTGCTTCGAACAAAAAGTCTTTTTCCTTAGAATGGAAACTCTTTTGGCTTCGAATAAAAACTCTTTTATCTTCAGATGACAACTCGAATAAAAAGGGACTGAAGGATTGCTTCGAATGAAAACTCTTTTTGCTTCGAATGAAAATTGTTTTGACTTCGCATGAAAACTATTTTAGCTTCGGATGAAAACTCGAATAAAAAGGGACTGAAGGATTGCTTCGAATGAAATTTCTTTTTGCTTCGGACGAAAATTATTTTGGCTTCGTATGAAAACTCTTTTAGCTTCGGATGAAAACTTGAATAAAAAGGGACTGAAGGATCGCTTCGAATGAAAATTCTTTTTGCTTCGAATGAAAATTCTTTTGGCTTTGAATGAAAAAGTGTTTTGGTTCGTGCTTTACTTGCTTTTACTGGAGATCTTTAAGAAAGACTTAGATACAAACAATAATTACACAAAGATAAAGTATACGTTAAGTCCGGATCCAAATTTTCGTTCAAGTCAACGTCCAAGTCCAAGTCAAAGTCTAAGTCCAATCTAAGAAATATTCCACGTCTATGTTTGACTATGATTGAACCTGAAAATTAGCTTAATAGCAGTGTTAGATTAATGTTAGGAATAGTAATGTTGGAATTATCAAAATTAGTAAAGTCAACAATCTCCCCCTTTTTATGATGACAACATTAATCGAACATAATATAGTATACTCCCCCTGGATAAGATAATTATTCATAAACAGACAGCTATCATCATATGAACTGCTTTAAATATTAGCAAAAATTTATAGTTCAATTAATAAGAATAGTTACACTAAAAATAGTTACACTGTCTCCCCCTTTGTCAAATAAAAAAAAGGGATAGACAAGCTAAACTAAAAAAATAGACTACTGTCTATGACGGGCACCCTGAGCTGAGGAGGAAGGATTTGCCGATGGAAGAGCAACAGTAGTGGGGACTTCAACAATTTCCACGACACGGGGAGAGCGCGACATCGAAGGATTGTAGGGAAGATTAGGGTTGAAGAACCATTCTTCACCTTTGGTGTCAAATGTGTCGGAAGGGAAAAATGTCCAGACGAGTGACCAGAAAGCGATGCACTTGATTGAATATCTGATGCGCCACGATAGCGGTTCTGCTCCGTCAAGATGCTGGTAGTCAGATAGGCTTGGCGACGGTGAGCTTGAAGGGCGGCTTCCTGTTGGCGGTGTAGGTCGTGCTGCATGCAACTCAAGCTCTTCAAAATGGGAGTGTGGTTAAGAGAAAGAGAGCTAAAATTTGAAACAAGTTTGTTTAGAAAAGTCTGAAAATTGATTTGGTTGGAGATGAGCTGAGCGGACGATTGGTGAAGGGACTGCTGAATGGAGGAGAGTTCGTTAAGAAGAGCAGTGTGATTAGCAGTGACATAAGAAACTAGGGTAGTCTGAGAGTCAAGAATAAGTTGAACTGTGGTGGAGAGACAAGAGAGCTGTTCGGAAAGGTCAGAGGTGTCAGAAGGTAAAAAATCGTCAAAGTTTAAGTTGGAAAAGTCAGGAAGGGAACCAAAAAGGGGATCAGAGGGGTGAGGTTGTGTAGGCAGATGAGGTACAAAAGAGGAAGGTTCAGAGGATAAATGAGGTGCGGAAGGGGAACGGTCAGTTGTCGGTGGTGGTGGCACATGGGGAGAAGGATCAGATGGCGGAGGCTGATGAAAAGAAGGAGCAGGAGCATGAAGGGACTCATATGCGTGAGTCGACTCAAAAAGTGCGACTCGTTCAAGAGAATGAGTATGAGTGACAGGATCGATGCGAATTGTAAAATCCGCATGATGAAGAGAAGTCTCATCAAGAATGTGTGTGCTCGGAATGGACACACATTTCGAGACTGCTGTCGGAAGGGGAACATTAAAGGATTCAAAAACACGGGTCAAAAGAAGACCAAAGGGAAGATGGGTAGAAGGTTTCTTTTTATGGGCAGCCATAACATCAAGAATGATGCCCACAATATTTAATGGAGCGCCCTGAATGAAGTGGGTAAGAATAATAATATGTAGGTAGGTGAAGGCAACATAAGAACCGGAGCGCGCAGAAAGATTATAGGAAATGATGAGATGAAGAATACGGTATAGGGGTGAGAGTTCACTCATATTAGGTTTACGGGGTCGGGTAATGGAAGAGTTATTGAGTTTGGTCGAGGGGGGTGAAAAGGCCACGAGTGGACAAAGTGTTTCCAGGAAAGACAACAAGACTGGTTTGTGAAACCAAGAATACGAGCTAGAGTTGTGTCATCGAGGCGGATAGAGACCCCATTTACGTAGGTTGTAAGATAGGCAGAGGCAAAGGAGTCAGAATTCATGTTTGAATAAAACATACGGATCAAGTGGGGATAAAAGTCACTAGGAGGAGAGAGGAGAGATAGACAGCCCATTCGCTCAAAGAATAGAGTGACGCCAAGTTGACCCATAAGGATGAGGTCACTAGGACGACTGGAACGACCTCTCGATCGACAAAGTTTGTATAGATGTTGATTTGGTCTTGAGGGGTTTCAAAGAAATGTGGTATGTGGAGTATATTGGTGGGTGAGCTATAGGGACAGGTAGGAGGAGGACGGGTAGGCGGATGAGCAGAGGAGGAAGAGGGAGTAGAAGGAGGAGGAACCGTACCTGGAGTAGATGGACGAGTGGTGGATGGTGGTGGGACATGAACAGATGTGCTAGCAGCGGCAGCCTGAGAAGCAGCTCGTGTACTGTGACAAGATCGAGGGGGAATGACTTCAGGTTCGTCATTGTCTGAGGTTTCTTACAAGACAAGGTGACGACGACTTCAAGAGCATATTGATGGGTCCATCGTAGAAAGCGTTAAATGGTGTACGAAAGATAAAGTGAAAAAGGTTTGATAGTAAAAAGTAAACTGTAGACAGTAAAAATGATAAATAGTAAAAGAGTGACTACGGTATAAATAGATAAAAAAATTTGGTCGAACGAAAATGAGATTTCATTCGACCGAAACCTACAGAAGGGTTAAAAAAGGACAGGGGAATGCGACTTTTCATTCAAAGGAAAAGTTTTCTTTCGAATGAAAAGTTTGCTTTTGAAGGAAAACTTTCCATTCAAAGGAAAATGGTTCCCTTTGACTGAAAAGATGAAAAAATAAAATAAAATAATAAAAATAATACAGAAATCAGCTCAGATCACACATCCCTAAGCGGCGACGAAGAGAACAAAAACTAGATTCAGCTAAAGGTTTGGTAAAAATATCTGCAAGCTGATCTCCTGAAACCAACTTTCTTGAGTTTGATTAAACCTTCCTGAACGTTGTCTCGAAGAAAGAGGCGGGACTAGAGACCAAACATCACTTCTTTCAAATTGATTCAGTTCTTCTTGCATGGCAAGGATCCGCCCGTCATCTTTTAGAGCCTCAGAAATATTTTTAGGCTTTATTTCAGAGAGGAAAGTAAAATCAGAGCAAAAAAGATTTACCGACGATCGTGTCATTACTCCACGTTCAACATTACCGATTACTTGCTCCTTCGGGTGGCTAGAGGAATATCTCCAGCTTTTTTGGAGCGGTTGATTCTGAGCATTTTCTTTTTGAGATGACGTTGAGAACTCTACTTCATTTGAGGAAACATCTAACTTGTTGTTTAAGTCGAGAGAGAGTTCATCGCTATCATCGCCTGCATGCTTACTTGGATTTTCAGCGTTAGATTCTTCAAATACAACATGCATGGACTCTTCAATTGCAAGAGTCCTACGATTATAAACTCTATATGCTCTACTCTTCAATGAATAATCAAGAAAAATACCCTCGTCAAACTTTGCATCAAACTTACCTAAGTTCTCATGATTGTTCAAAATATAGCATTGACAACGAAAAACCTTGAAATAATCGATTTTTGGTTTTAGATTGGAGAAACGTTCGTAAAGAGTTTTACCAAGAATCGGTCTGATAAGTACCCGGTTCAATACGTAACAAGAAGTGCTGATGGCTTCAGCCCAAAAATATTTTGGTAAAGAGTTTTCATGAAGCATTGTTGTGGCCATCTCTTGAAGAGTACGATTCTTTCTCTCTACAACCCCATTTTGTTGGGGAGTTTGAGGAGCAGAAAACTCGTGAGCAATGCCATTTTGATCACAAAAAGGTATAAAATATTTTTCAAATTACCGCCATGATCACTTCAGATTTTCACAAGTTTCAACTCCTTTTCATTTTGTAGAAGCTTCACGAGGTTAAAGAATTTTCCAAAAGCTTCATCCTTCTGAGTTAGAAAAAGAACCCATGTGTATCTTGAAAAATCATCAACAATGACGAAAGCATAAAATTTTCCACCAAGGCTAGCATTTCTTGTAGGGCCAAAAAGATCTAAATGAGGAAGTTGAAAAGGGCGAAAGGTAGAAACAACATTTTTGGCTTGAAATATGTTTTTGATTGTTTGCCGTATTGACAGGCATCACAAACCTTATCCTTGAAAAACTTTAACTTTGGCAAGCCTCTGACAAACTCTTTAGAGAGAAGTTTCTTGATTAGATCCATATGCACATGACCTAGTCTACGATGCCACAACCAAATATCAGTTTGTTGAACAGAAAGACATATTTCTCGAGAAGCGTCAAAAGCAGCAAAGGATAAAGTGTAAATATTACCATTCCTCTTACCAACCAAAGTGCCTCCATCCGAGGCATGACTGATCAGGCAGTGATCACCTTCAAAATGAACTTTGTGTCCATTATCGATTAGTTGATTGATACTTATCAAATTAAACTTTAAACCGTCAACTAAAGACACATTATCAATGGACATCGAGCCAATACCAATTTTACCTTTATCGATGATCTTCCCATTTGAGTTGTCTCCGAAAGTAACAAGGCCGCCATCCTTCGGAGTGATATGAGAGAACAATGATCGATCACCTATCATATGCATTGAACATCTGCTGTCGAGAATCCATTTGTTTGAATCCACCTTTGTTTTCAAGCATACCCACAACATATTCTAGTTTCGTTCCTTTAGGTACCCACACTTTCTTGGGTCCTAGAAGATTAGATAGACAAGATTTTGGCACCCATACTTGCTTTATTTTATTTTTATTGACAGAGAAAGATAGTTGGTTGCTAGCTACTTTAAGAGGACAGTTTTTAACTAAGTGACCCTTCTTGTTGCACACGGTACAAAGTGTGAATGGTGAGCAAGAAGCTAGATTTTTGTTAAAGAAATTTTTATAATCTTTTTGCTTATTTGAAGGATCAGAACCAATTCCACTCTTTTCAAAAACACATCTTTGTCTTTCCAAAAGTATATCCAAATTCTCTCTTCCTTGTGTAAATTTTGAAAGTGTGAGATTCAGATCTTCAATCCCCTTTTCAAAATTCCCTTTTTGTGTAGAAATTTTCTCCAGTTGTGATTTTAAAAACTCGTTTTCTCTAGGGATTTTTACACTTTTGAGCGATTGGATTTCTGAAGACAAATAAGAATTTTCCTTCTTAGAAGTAATCAGATTTTCTTTTAAAGAACCATTTTCAACAATATAGAAATCAACTTTTTCGTCTAGCTCTTCCATTTCACCTTCAAGCTCTTCAACAGTGTTTAATAGATAAAGAACCTTCTTTTTAAGTGTAGTGTTTTTAAGTTTTAGCTTCTCATGCTTTTCACTGAGTTCAAGAAAAGTTAACTCAAGTTGATTATGATCAATATTTTCAGCAGTGATTACCTCATTAGAGTGATCATCCTTGGTCATATGAAAACAAACTCTTTTTGCTTCGAATGAAAATTCTTTTGGCTTCGTATGAAAACTCTTTTAGCTTCAGATGAAAACTTGAATAAAAAGGGACTGAAGGATTGCTTCGAATGAAAATTCTTTTGGCTTCCAATGAAAAAGTGTTTTGGTTCGTTCTTTACTTGATTTTACTGGAGATCTTTAAGAAAAACTTAGATACAAACAATAATTACACAAAGATAAAGTAAACGTTAAGTCCAGATCCAAATCTTCGTTCAGGTCAACGTCCAAGTCCAAAGTCCAAAGTCCAAGTCCAATCTAACAAATATTCCACATCTATGTTTGACTATGATTGAACCTGAAAATTAGCTTAATAGCAGTGTTAGATTATTGTTTGGAATAGTAATGTTGGAATTATCAAAATCAGACAAGTCTACAAGGACTTGCGCCCCACCCCTCATTCCATAGTCATTTGTTGACCTGCACTTCCACACGACTGAAAGACAACTCTTGATTCGATGTGTTCCTTGTGCTTGACATGACAGAATAATCAATCTCAAGACTTGATTATAGAGTGCCATTTTTCTTTTGTGTGTTACGCAGTTTAGGTTCATGTTGATGAGCATTGATCTCGCAGTTTAAGCTCGTGCTGTGGAGCTATGGTCATGCAGTTTAAGTTTGATCTGCAATTTAGGCTGGTGCTGAGGAGCAATGATCTTGAAGCTTAGGCTCGTACTGAGGAGCTTCGATATTGATTTTGGTCTTCAATTCGGCATTGTGCTTGGGCGAATGAAGACAAATTCAAGCTAGTTGAAGGGTTTTAGAGCTTGACATGTAAATGAACAATTTGATTTCAGCCTTCAATTCCATGCTCGAAGCTTTGATCGGGAAAAGACCATGAGAGTTTTGGTTGAAAGGCCTCAGAGCCTTATCTTCATCCAAATCATATGACTTTGACCTTTAAATACGAGCTTGATCGGATGAACACAACTTGACTTTTTTTTTCTTTTTCAATTACCTAAGGACTGTAGAGCTTGTTCTTGGATATGATTTTAGTGCATCCATGTAAAGGCTTGACCTTTTTAATTTAAAGGGATGCTAAGTCTTTTAGGGGATCTTTCAAGTTTTGGATGCCCCTAGCACGGAGGCCTAAGGCGATTTGTTCTCTTGCTGTTGACAAGAAGCTAAAGAGACTACAGATCCAAGGATGATGTAAGTGTTGTTTGTCTCTTCTAGCTCCTCATCATATAGATGGATTTTTCTTTTTATAGACAAGTTCATAATCACCTCATTGAGTGTGATTTGTGAAGTACTTTTCTTTCAAATGACTGATAAGACGGTGGTGGTTGCAGTATCTTGGCTTGTTATCCTGCCACACCTCCTTCATGCGTATTAACTTAGGGAGATCAATGAGCTTATGTTTAAGTAAGAAGTCTAGTATCTCTGGGATTTCTGAGTCTGAAAAGGGATAGACTTTTTGTTCAAACTCTTTCGACCTTGGCCATTGACTTTTTCTCCCTTAAGGTTGATTTTTCTTTATGTCTTCTTTCTCCTTTTTATGTTTATTAGAGATCTTTAATGAAGTCGCAGTGACAACCATCTCATCTTCTGTGGTTTCTTTTGAACCCCACCATAATTTCGCTTCTTTGGCTTTTTCATGGGGTCACCTATTGGTGGGATAATTCCACCATGACCCGCTATGGTGATTTCCATGTTATGGCCTCGTGTTACGAACTCCTTAAAGGTACAGGGTACCTTGAAGAATGTACAACAACCCCAATGTATGCCTTGCTACATATTTCCATGGCCTAGGCTTCTAATAGTCTTTCTTTATAATTCAAGCTCAAGGCTCACCACCTGTTGATGTAGTCCACTACATGCCCCCCTTTTTGTTGGTTGGTGTTAGTAAGTTTTATCATGTTAACAAAATGGCAAGTGCTATAAAAACTTCCCAACAATTTATTGACTCGGGCTCCAAGTCAATACCAATTCAATCGAAGGCGTTCCTTTTGAGAGATAAAAAAACTACTTCATGAGGAGGTCCTGTTCTAGCATCGTTGCAAGTCTCGATGAAACGAGCGACGTGATGTTTGGGTTGCCCTTCCCATCAAATTGTTGGATTTAAGATGCTTGATACCCGTTGGCATCTTCAGGTTTTCGATTGGCTTTATATAAGATTTCAAGTACCTGAGAGTGTCGCGAGACGATCCTCAGTATTGAGCCCTAATTATGTTTGCTATCATTCTTGTTGTTGTTGGATAGAGAGGGAATGGATATAAATGGACTTGATCTCTTTGTTTTTATGTCCACCAGAAGTGGATACATCATGATGCTCATTGGCATCATTCTTCTTGAAGGCCTCATTAACTTCACCATTGTTAGGCCCTTTATTGGATTGTAACTCCAACCTATTCACGAGAGTTGCAATTGTAAAATCTTTGTCCTCTATGTTCTTAGTTAGCTTTTGAATGGCATGGGATATAGTGGTTAACTGCTCCTCCACTGACAATGATCTGGTCATCATGATTTGCACGAAAAGGCAGATGGTGAAGTGTGTGACTTGGAGCGTGCTGGGGACACTGTGTTTCGGGCTCCCTGTAAAGGAACCCAATTGTGAGCTAGTGCTGGCATCTACATTTAAGGCATGCTGGAATGATTGTGGAGACACTTTGTGATGCACACTCTCTTCTAACACAATATCGGGAAATTTTTGTCCCAATACCTTTCCCTTCTCGTAAGATGGAAGGATGGTCTCCTTGAATTGAACATGCACTACAAGAAATAGAGCCTTTAGTGAACGCAATTAGTGACCCCCCAAGAAAACGGCCACTAAACTATTACTTAGCGACCGCTTTTTAGAGACTACTTCTACTAGCAGTCGCTAATTGCGGTCAAAATATGGCGGGGTCAACCAAAAAGTTGGTGCGTAATTTAACGACCGCGGTGAAGGTCACTTAAGTTAGCGTCCAATTTTAGCCACTGCCTTTGCGATCGCTAATTATAGAGACCGTTGTAACGGTCGCTAAATACGGGCCCTAAAAGCCGTAACATTAGCTCGGCGGTCGCTAAATTGGAAGTATAAAAGCAGCCCTATACTCTCTCTCTCTCTCTCTCTCTCGCTATTTCTTTCTTTCTTTCTTTTCTCTAAACGAACCGCATGCCGCCTTTGTCTCTCCCAACCACTGTGCACTACCGCCAAAGACCACTTCCCGACACGAACCCTTCCCCACTGGCAAGCCCTAATCTCCCCGAACCATTCCCCGCCAGCAAGCCACCTCGCTGCGAACCCACCATCAAGACTAGCTCGCCACGACATTGTGGATGCCGCCACTGTTGCCGGCCGTGCCATCGCGACTATTAATCTTCTCCAACCTTGTATCTCACAAGCTAGCTAGCAAGGTAGGGCCTTAAAGTCCTAATCTTCTCCAATCTGAACTTTGTTTTGTAACACATACGCCGCGACTGTTAATTGATTTGTGATTTTTGACACATATTCTTGGTGTCTTCTTTGATCAAGCTCTGTGATTATTATGGTCCATCATATTGATTTGTGTCTGGTGGTATTTGGAATACATTTTTCCATCTCTTGATTATCATGTTCCATCATTTTTCCCTTCATGACTTCAGATTTGAGATATGTAATGTTGGAACTGTTTGATTACCCTTTTGAGATAGGAAAAAGGGGAGTTTGCTTCATGAGAAGGGAACACTGTAAAAATGAGACATGGGCCATTTGATTGAATACACATTGATTTAAAATTTTAATTCGATAAAGATAGAAGTAACGTGGCAGCTCTTATTTCGAAGTTAAATGGCACGCCGCCCTCCCAGCATTTTCATGAGACAAAGTATCTTGCATAATTGGGTTGTTCTTTCCAGGAGAACATTTTCTGTTATGTGTAGCCAGTCTTCCTTAGAACTATTGCAACATTTTCAATGAGTTTGCAATTTATGGGTGCCAGGATGATAGGCCCTGTTGATGCTGACATCTGAACTCTTAGGTTGTTTTTTGCTGGTTGAGGTGCTTTCATTTAATTATAACTAAATCAGTGCTTCTTTTACTCATGAGACCTGTGGCTGTAAGTGTTGATATACGAAGTACTGCTTACTGAGTCAAAGTTAAAAATGGTCATAACACCTCCCAATCGGGGTGCTTTATGTGTTTTTGCCAAGACAGAGGGTCAAAGGTGTGCGATAATCGCAAGTCAAGGAATGCTAGTTTACTTTTCCTTATTTATGCTCACAAACACTCAAGTATAGCTCTCTATTATTATTCATATCACTTTCATGCTTTGAAGAGTTATTTGTTAGTGGACTTTTTGTAAGGCATGGAGTATAACTTTAATATTTAGTTCAAATATATGTATGGCTAGTAGACTTGGCAATTTTTGGCCCGTAACAAAAACCCCGGGTACGGGTACGTATGAGAGACCCGCTGAAATCAGACCCAGACCCGATTCAAACCGTAATTTCCGGGTCGGATACCGGGTTACCCGGGATTCATGCCTATTTAAAGAGAAATTTTGTGCCCTAGATTCAGTTTTCATCTCTCTTCCCACTTACTCACCTCTCAGACCCTTCTCTCTAACGCTCACGCCGCCCCCTTCCTTTATTCTACTGACGCCGCCCCTCTCCCTCGAGATCTACCGCCATCACTTTCTTCTCCCTTACTCTAACAACTAACAAGTACACCGTCGACCGCCACCTATATGCGCCGCTTCAGCCCTCTCACAGATCTGCGCCACCTCACAGATCTGCGTCGCCGATCCGATGCGAGCCACCGCCGATCTGAAGCTCGTATCACCACTGCCGCTCTGATGCTCGCCACCGCCGATCTGAAGCTCCCATCGCCACCGCCGTTCGACACGATTCTGCGAGAACAGAAGATTTCATTTTCATTTTTTATGCACATGTGATGTATCCGTAGGAAATTTAGTTGTTGTAGTTTTTTTTTTTCGACAGAAGTTGTAGTTATTGTACATAGGATTGTTGGTAGGAAATGGGATTGTATAAATTTAGTTTGCTTTATTTTGGATTGTGGGTGGAGGAAAAAAGTTGCCCTAACTAGTTGGTATTTAATAGTAATTTAATTCCGTTTATAAAAAAATTAATAATTTAATTGTTTTACCCACGGGTAATACCCTACCCGCAAGGGTAGCGTGCGGATCCAGTAAAATTCTACCCAAAAAAACTCAGGTAAATTATACCCGACCCGTTTTTACCTGGACCCGATCGGATTTTATCCGTACCCGGTGGGTATACCCGTTTGCCAAGTCTAATGGCTAGTAAAAATTATGAGTCAGCATACATATGTATGGTGTGAGCTTGTGCTCTTCAAATAAATTTAGACTAAGTTAGAGACCTAGATGAATTTTGTGGTTTTAATCGCACGAGGCAGTCTTTTAGAGGGTAAATAAAATCTGCTTTGAGCAGCGTAGGTGGTTTGATGTGTTTGAGATATGTAAGGATTTAAACCCTTTGATCGAAGATTGCACTATAAAGCTTAGACATAAATCAGTTATTTTTCCTGTGAGATCTGAAGCAACTGGTAGGTGTAACTTGCTATCAGTATAAAGGCTATTGTCAACGTTTTAAAGGTTCCCAAGGAAGTTAGCTCTGTTGCACTTACTACTGTCCTACCACTTCTCTCATGGATTATTCTCAAAGATTTTGCAACATTCAGTTATTAACTCTAATTAAACGAATTAACTATAAATTACCCCAAATAGCTTGAATTAGCCATGATTAGCCTAATTGGTCCTAATTAGCCTAATTAACAATGATTAACCCTAATTAAATGATAAGTAAACTCAGTTAACTCTAATAACCCTAATTAGCCTTAACTAGGCCTAATATTATCTCCATTGGGGGCATTAATTAGCCCTAATTAACCCTAATCAACTCGCCACCAAACTGGGAGTAATTAACCCTAATTTAACCCAATTAACTCTAATCAATTGTAAGTAGCTCCAATTAGGGTCAATTAGCCCTAATAAACATTGATTAACCCTAAGTGTTCTAATTAAAACCTAATTGCTCTAACAAATCATAATTAACACATAATTAAACCCTAATTATTCTCATTTTAGTTAATCTTTAGCTTTTTCATGTTTATTTGTAAGTGGCTACTCAATATATTTTTTTCAAATTGAAGATTAAATTGGAACTCGACTTGTATAGGTTCAACATGTAGTGAGAGATATATATCATGTCAGTTGATAGAAGTTGGATGCAACGGAGCATTGCTCCAAGTGGGATTGAGGTATCGGAAGAGTTTAGATAAGTTAGTGAACGGGTTTATTTTCCTATCAAATTTTATAGGGTGAATATCAAATATAGCCCGTATGGAAAGATTTGGCATGATTTTGGGCAAAACTAGCCGTTAATATTTCTCACATAACGGTCAATAAAGTCGACTGCATTCCCTTACTGCCCAATTCTTGACTGTCTCGCAAAACCTGCTTTCTTATTTTGGGCATAACTTTCTCCAGAAAAATCAGATTCAGGTGTTGTTTTTTGTGTTGGAAAGCTAATGAAAAGTTTTTATCAAAATATGAAAAGTTTAGCACCAAATTTTTTTTTGAGAAAATCTGAGTAACCTTCAAAGTTCACTAATTTTTAAGAACCACACTTGTATGAAAGATTATGAACTCACATGCAATGCATAAAGTGTCATAAGGTCTTTTTAGGTCATATTCATCAATCCAAGCATCAAACCAAGACTAATTACATAATAGTAAAGATCAATCATAATCAATAGTAACTTGGCCTATGTATTCTTTGTTGCTATTTGACATTGGACTTGATGAAGCTTCGATAGTAAGTCTACTATTGTTTTAAGCTTCTTTGACTTTAATCCATCTATCCAACTTCTCAAATGTGTCTTCATGAGTGTGCATGTATATACCTACTAAGAATATACTCAAAGCACACATTAGAACATAAACAATGTGTAATTATCATCAAAACAAGATGTAAGCCTAGGTTATCCAACCATAGGGTGAACAAATATATGTATATATATATATATATATATATATATATATATATATATATATGTATATATTATGTGGTCGTTCTGTCAAATTTATTTTTGCAGACAATAACTTTTTGAAAGTAATAAGGTGCATATATAAGTCATGTTAAATTTGAAATGCAACTTTATTCCATTTACATTTTTATTTAATCATTAAAATAACTTTCGAAAAAACATATAACACCTCGAAAACTTTTTAAGTTAAAGAATTATACTCATATGTAACATCTACAGTTCAAAAGGGATACATCATAGCTTGACCACTTTTAATTTCAATCACAATCCTATTCGTTATTTAGAGCTATATGACACCAGCATGACTATTCTACTACTATAAGTGCTAAGCCAATATTTATTTGAAATATTACTTGACAACTTAAAGTAAAAACTTAAAGAAGGTAAATATCTAACGGCTCTACTGCATCGTTATCTATTATTTATAACCAAATAAGATATTTTTTTAATAAAGTTAATGTCTTTTTTGTCTTATGATATGTGGTACATATTAATACATTCTTTAAGATCTTATGATAAATTATATTTTATGAACCGACCCGAGCTTGGTTCTGGTTACTGAGCTAGTTATAGATAATTGTGATGCATAGAACTTCAGTCATTATCATACGTGATCAAATGCAACTTATCCAATTCTTTCTAGTTTCTACACATTCTTCTCCTCAAGCTTTAACTAAAAGCAGAATTGACACATTTGTCCTGAAAACAAGCGAAACTCTTCGAATGCTGCTACATACATGTTTGCATATTTTTCACTAATGACTTCACTTTGATTAAATACCACTAAATGTCATTTAATTTTTATTATTATTTCTGTAGAGATACTGGAAGATTCAGGAACTGGGAGAAACCAACTTCTGAGAAATGTGTACCTATTGATAAGTGATAAGTGTGGTTGATTACTCATTAGTGGGTAGTTATTTCCTAAGTGGTAGTTTGTCTTGTAATGGTAGTTATTTTCTAAAAAAAAATCTATAGTATAAATAGTGGGTCAAAGAATCATCAATCATCAACCAGACAAATCAAAACTTTTTCAAGTTTTTTTCTATCTTTTGTTTAGAGGCTTTTGCTGCCGATCGATAGGGATTTCAGTCTCCTGCGTAAACATTCACAATTAATCGAAAGCTCTATTTGTCATTTATGGGCGCGCAGTCTTTTACATTTAATTTCCATCTGTTCGTCAAAGTTTCTCGCTTTCAGGGAAGCCCCCAGGCTCTAGGAAAAAAAAAGATCCCACACTTTTAATCGATGGTGCCGCGGACGTACGATCGATTGTGAGTTTGCCCATCAGCGCAAACAATATACAGTACCAATGTTGATAGCTCTTCTTCCCAGCCTACTATCTCGTGATACTAATCTTGTACCGAGATTAAACAGGGTTTGCCTCATACCTGCTTACATGCCATGCATGTCAGTAACCACAGGTAGATATTGGTACTTTAATCCCGCTTGTTGTAATCATTTCATATTTGGTGGCACATTATTTTCCTCGATAATCCTTTTCCGCTTGGACCCGAAACATACAGTGTTGGTGGTTCTCTTGTGCTTGTTTTCTATTCTTGATGAAATAATGTTCCCAAGGACACTTTGAACCACATTCCTGTGGGTTAGTATGATCTAAATGTTTATCTTCGGGTTGTAGTACGCAAGATAAAGTACCGATCAAGGAGAGGCTATAAAGCATGGTCGAGTTTTGGAGTTTAATACCTCCTTTTGCATTCTTGTTTAGCGTTTAATTATACTAGTTATCATGGCACACGTGATGTTTGTGCATAAATAAAGTCAATAATACAGAATATACACAAATTCAAGCATGACATATAAGTATTTATCGAAAACATTATATAACTGAGTTTGTGGTTCTATATCACGTAGCCCTTCCACATGTCTATGGCAATCACGTCTTGGTCATGTTTCTTTTAATTGTTGCATCCTTCTTTTCGTCATAGTTAGTCAGGTTATATTAAAGCAGAAAATCTTGGTTGTTAATTTGCAAGTTAGTTAAGTAGACTGCTTTGCTTTTTTGGTAAAAGTGATGTTGTTTCTTCCGCTACTTTTAAAAGGATTCATTGGAAAAACGATGTCCTTCTCCCATTACTAACAAGAGGGAGTCCAAGTATTTTGCCATTTTTATTGACGACTAGTATTAAGCACGTTCGTTGCACGTGAATGTGGTTGAGAGTAATTTTTGAATTGATATCATTATTTTGTTTGGAATCAAAATAATATAATTCAATTATATTTATATTTCTTTTGTGACTTGTTTTAGAATAAATGTATATTTGATATTCGCAATTGTAATCCATTCAATATATGAAAATCTTCTTTGTAATCTTCTGGATTAAAGAAATGTTTGATGATGCTGCTGAAAAGAAAAGTAAATAGAGAAATTAAAAGAATAAATATACGTCTTTATTTTTTTAATCAATTGGTTTATGTTATACATTTAAGATTTGTAATTTTCAAAACCATGTGCGTAAATGAATAGATTTTCAGTTCAAATTGGTGTCATATTTAAGCCTTTTTTTTTTTCATTTTTTGATGCATATTTAACCTTTTTATTTTCAAAAGCCTTTTGTTTCTTAACTGATTTTTCACATATCTCAATTCTTTTTTTTTTTGTTTTATTTTTCAGTTTGTCAATTGGTTAAGTGTTTGCTAACCTAAAAATGTAAGGAAAAATAATCACAGTTCTCATTACCCAATTCATTATCCAATATTTATTTCATTTCAACTAAATTAAAAAGAGAGTAATAAATGAATTTCTTTGTTTTCTTTTCCTTTCTTATCTGATTTTTCATTTTCCAATGTTTATAATTGGATTCATTATCCAATGTTCATTTAATTTCAACCATATTTAATAGGGAGTCATAAATGGAGGGTAAAAGTACTGTTATTGATATAATTAACAGAAGAAATAATCGTTCAGAAATGATTTACAGCATTCGTACCTTTATAGGTAGTATAGATTATTCCTAATTCACTTGAATTTCTCTTTTGTAAAGTTAGACTAAATTTGCCCAAATTTAGTGAACCTTTGCAAACATGGTTCAAAACTGATTTAATCAGGTAATAACAGTTTTTTGCCTTGATAATGCCGTGGAGTACAAAGAAAGTACCTTTCTAAATATTCTTCAAAACAATGACACATTGTCTAGCAATCTTGTTGTCCAACACCCCTACAGAATTGTCTTGTTAAAGGAAAACATGGACATTGTGTTAGAAATTGTATGTCCCTTACTGATTTTAGCGTCATGTCTTGAGAAACTCTGAGCAGAAGCCGCTCTTTACATTACAGTACAAAGTCTTGTGCCTAGGCTAATGCGGTCATCAATTAAAATCCATTAGCATACATTACAAGGAAAAGGCCTTTTAGCGACGGACAATTCCGTTGCTACTTCGTCGCAAAAAGTTTTTAGTGACGGACATCTCATCATTAAAATCCGTTGCTAATAACCCCGTCGCCAAAAGTTTGGCGATGAAATTTCAAAATCAGCCGCCAAAATCCAACTTTTAGCAACGGATTTTAAATTTTGTTTGTTTTGAATTTTTGTTTATTTTTTTTTCTGAAATTATTAATTTGGAAAAATATTTAGCGATGGAATTTAATTTTACCAATCACCTTTCAGCGCTGGATATTCTGTCGTTTAAAGTCCACCGGCAAAAATATTGGACTTTTAGCGACGGAAATATTGTTGCTAAAAGTCCATTGGGAAACATTTAGCGATGGAAAATTCCGTCCCTAAATATTGTTGTCATTGTAGACTTTTAGCGACGGAAAAAAATTCGTTAATAGAAATAAGTTTTTAATTTTTTTTTTAATAAGCAAACCTGTACGTAATTACAATCCAATCACATTATAGAATCCCAACCAATCCACACCCAATCCAAATTAGGGTTAAATAATTGCTGATGGATCAACAATTATTCAACCCTAAAAATACAAAGTGTATATATTCAAGTTCTATACTAGTTAAACATAAAATATATACAATATTGTTCAGAACTGTGAATCAAATATAACAGAGGACGGGGACTAGAGCGGGATGGGGATACAAATAGACTGAGTTGAGGGGAGCATAATTCCAGAAGAGCATGGATGGGAAAGAGGGGGAGGGCTCGGGGCTCGTTAAGACTAAGATCTGAATCCTGTCGATCGTCATCCTCCATGTGAGTAGTGTCATCCAGATCCGTCTTGTGTCCACGGGGGTACTGTCATCTGGGGGTACTGTTATCTGGGGGTACTCTTCATCCTTGCTCCTCCAACAACTTATTATTATGCTATTGCACGTACTTCACATTCTCCTACATCAAAGGCGCGTTGTTCATGATTGCACTTCACTACAAGAACTTCTCTTATGCTGCAAGCTTGTAATGCTCAGTTGGAGCAAAAAATATTGAGCAGGTGGGCACTTGATTTTTTTTTCCGTATGATTTGACAATAATGATATTCTTAAACTCATGCTCTGATATGTTTGTCCATTCTTTTTCGCCGGTAAAAGTTAAATCTCATGAAAATCAGGTCTACTATATAAACTACTGGAATAGTGGAATTCCATCTTGAATTCCCCGACTTTATCTAGTTGGCTCAAGCTAAAACTCAACAAAAACTTAAGAGTATTGAAGGCTCAATTACTATTACTGTTAAACATGCAAATTATAAGCATCAAATTGCCAATTGTCAAATTCTCAATATGAAATTGAAACTCCCCAAATTTTCAATTGGAAATAAAATTAATCCCATAATCCTAACTTGAAATGAAAATTTTTACGTCTTACTAAGAAAGGGCTCAAAGAATTCAACTATGTAAGAGTGAAACACGAGCCTTACCATGAAAATTATTGTCGTGACCTTGGGGTGTTAAGAAATAAACAAAGAGTCCACCCATGAAATCGCCGTCGGCCGCTGGTCAACAAGCAGCACTTCAACTCGATTGTAAGAAAATATATGCTTACCTTTTAGCAACAGAAAATGCTGAAGCTGACAAAAATTAATGCTAGTTGGAATATGGAGAGGCTTATATCCACAGATGCACCATGCCATATAACTGCATTTTACCCATTTGCGCAAGATTTCAATTTGTGTCCACAAAATTAACAACTAAAAAAAAGGAGAAGATCGTTTTAATTAGGCTTTACAGTTAACACTATTGAGTAGTGCCCTCTAACAGTAAACCTTATGGGATTTAGCCAGGCGAGTGACAATGTAAGGATTGATAGCTTTCCGATGAATTTTTTTTTTGTTGCTAAATATTATTAATGACTTTTTTTCAGCTAACAATTTTAGCTGCAACCTTTATCAGCAGCTTTTTAGTGTGAGTAAATAAAAGTCACTAAAAAATATTTAACCACAATTTTTTCCTTTCCAAATAAAAGAGCATGCTTGTAGAAGAGATAAAGATATTTGAAGGATGCCCATGTTTTTGCCCAGAACCAATTCCCTCTATAAATTAAGGACCAACAAATACTCCAGCTTTATGAAGTTGCATACCTCTCATCAAGGGACTGGAAAAGAGCCAAGTAACTCTTTAGACAACAATAGCCTTTATTTCTTCCAGTAATCATGGTTTTATCTTCCTTTGTCTGCATCGACAATGCATGTCTTGGATTTATCTTCTTAGACAATAATAACCTTTATTTCTTCCAGTAGTCTTGGATCCATCTCTCTTTATCTGCATTTACAATGCATGTCTTAGATGAATTCATTTTAGAGACTCGCAGGAAACTGATGTTTCCTTGACTAAACTGGCTAACATTCATTTTTGCGGGATAAGTTGCATAGCAGCAACCTTAGATTTCAAACTGAACGATTAAGCTCAAAGCATCTACACCGTAATGTGTGATTCGAAACACAGGAAATCACTGGTTTTCTGGTGAAAGTTCGGCGTCAAAACCCTAATGAAGTTGGAGAATGAAGCCACGTTTAATAAAGGACATAGAGAATAGTATAATAAATTTATGTCACCTCAAATATATCTTACATCAAGCGAGCTTGTCAATTTCGAAGAAAATGGCATCCGCCGACGGAACAAGACAAAGCCTGGGTGTCAACCAATGTTTCTTTCTGCTTTTGCTTTCTAGGAAAACAAACTATACGACTTGCATAAAGATAAGCTTGTTAAAAGGGAATTGTGGGGCGCTATTAGTAAAACATATATATAGGTGGTTACATCATTAATTGTGTTAGAGCAATAAAACCACATAACTGGAATAACCTTACAAACAACTCTAGCCTTTTCGAGTGAAGCTTTGACACATTTTATTTCATGAAAATGTAATTCATTTCAATTCTATAAAGAAAGTCTGGGTGAGGTCTTAAGTAAGTTGTATCCACAGAAAGTTGTTTTTATAGCGTTAAAATGATCTAAAGAAGAATAGAGAGTTGATTCGCCAAGCAGAAACTTGTTTGGCTTTTGTATTTTATATTTAACGAATGCTCAGTTGCGAGACAGAATATATAAAGGCGATTATATTTTGTCGTTTTTATGAAACGAATCTCGATCATAGGATGGCCATATTAATGTATTCCAAGCAGTTAAGCATATGTTTTGATATGTGCGCACCCCTAGAAGTCTAAACCTAAAAAGCTAGTGGAAAATCATTCAAGGTGGATCGACTTTTACGGCTTCTCCTGAGTAGTAATACTAGCAGGTGGTTGATTTGTCCAAGTAGAAGTTCCAATTGTGATCCAAGTAGCAACGGAAATTCTGAATAGAAGTCATAATGTTTGGCATACTTTTTTGTTTCATATTTGAAAATGCATTGGGTGATTAACTAATTGCTCAAATGAGGGAGTATGAATAAGATCTTTTTGTTTTCAACCGGCAGAAATAGCAATATGCTTGGTTATTGATCCTCCTTGTTGAATAATTGATTCAACTCACTTTCGGAATAGCTAGATTCTTAATTTATGTAATAGTTTCATTAGAAGTAGTTCAATAGCTAGATTCTTAATTTATGTAAAAGATTCTTAATTTATGTATGGACGGTGGAATTTTGGCCTGTCCCTTTCTGACAGATTTTTTCTTCCACCTTACATCTAAAAAAATATGAGTACTTTTGACAGATAAGTTAGAAAGATATATGCGACGAGATGACACAAGATTTTAATTACCCAATTTTATACGACTAAAATCATTCAAATTTTGAGATAATGATAAATTTCTTCCACCTTGTTTAATTTTGTTTCTTCTTAATTTCGATTAGGTAGATACCATATGTATACATCGTAGATTACAAATGAAAATTTTCATTTGTCATCTTACTTAGACTTGGATATGACCTTTGTTTGTACATTTGATTGGATATGCTTAAATCTCACTTTTTGGTTTGTACATAGTATATGTTTGAATATGAATTTGAACGTACTAAGAGACGAAGGAAAATACTGAATTTTAATGATCACTGCAAAGGGAGATACCTGCCTTGGAAAAATGCGAATGCAGTGGAAAATAGAAAGTTACCCGTGCTATATTACTCATATCGGCTCAGACCAGATCCGTGCTCCTTTGACCGCACCATTTTGGTTTTTCCCAAACGGCATGAAAACTTTGTTAAGAATGAATAATTAACAGAACTACCAAAAACCAAAAACTCGTCGGTCAAAGCTGACTGCAAATCTACCAAAAACTTGTCGGTCAAAGCTTTGACCGCACCAATAACTGTGGTATAGCATTTTCTCTCTCATAAAATTCAAATGGAGTGAATTCATAACACTGATTATATATATATATATATATATAGCTCATAATTAAACTTAACAAAGGCAGGCCCGAGACATGGCATCATCTTGAGGCCAATCAAAGGATGCTGATGCAACTCAATAAATGAAAAAGGCCTAGAAGCAGTGGAGGAATAAGGAGATATGCATGTTTTCAATAAGTCTCTTTTGTTATGAACGAGCCAATGGTTATAGAGCTATATCCAATAATTAGTAGGCTATGGCTTCTATCAAAGCAGCATAGCACTGGAAAGGCTGAAGTATATGTTCCTTAGATGTTGATGGCGGGACTGGCCTTTGGTCTTCTATTGGTATACACCCTTCCAAGGTGATGCTTTTGGCCTGAAGAATGCTCCTGAAACTTACCCGCAAGCAATCACCAACATCTTCAGATAACTTCTTCATCTGAGTTGAAGGGGAGGTGAAGGGGATGAGGAGTAAGGGAGGCTACATGGTCTCTAAATTGGGGAGAGATAAATTTGTGAAGCGTAGACAAGGATCGGAGGAAGAAAAGAATCCTCTCTGCTGTTGCCATACAACAACAGAATTCCTGTAAAGGCTGAAAACTGGCATCCGTGTCGCATAGAAAAGAAGAAAAAATGGAGAGTTGAAAAAGAGCTTCACCACTTAGGCATAATCACAACCAACTCCCGCCTCTGCTGTAGTTTAACCATGTCCATTTTGCCCACAACATGAAGGAACTGTAAAAAGAAGAAACAATAACATAAACCTACTGAAAACCTTTATAAGCGGCAGATTGTCTTACTTGTCCAAGTTTTTTTAACCCAAGTCTTCTTCTTGTTTTTGGTCTTCAATTATTTTAATTTCTTTCTAACTAAGACGCAAGACAGCCCAACACTAAACTTTTATTTGCATATGTAAACTATATATTTGTGTAAGCATATACATATAAAATTCCAACTTGTCCCTGCATCTCAAGTATAGAAAGAAGACAGCCAGACTTCAAACCTTAATTTCCCATGAAGTGTGAAGATGGATTCTGCATCTTGTCAATTCCAGGATATTGAGTTCTTCCCAAGGTCTCCATGCTCATGGGATATTCAGCTCCTTTTTAGTAGCAATGATTTTCCTCCAATCGGCAAAAATTACGAGTCAGAGGTGGATCATCTTTCATCTAATGCTTTAGCCTCCAGTTCTTCCTCCAGGAGAATCAAGGAAGATGATGTCATCTCCAAAACGATCAAAGATCTATCTAAGAAGGAAAAGCGGTATATTGGCATTCGAAAACGGCCTTGGGGGAAGTATGCAGCGGAGATTAGGGATTCCACAAGACATGGAAAGAGGGTTTGGCTCGGAACGTTTGATAGCGCCGAGGAGGCCGCTTTGGCTTATGACCAAGCTGCGTTTTCAACCCGTGGATGTTCTGCTATCCTCAACTTCTCAGCGGAGAGAGTGCAAGACTCGCTGCGATGCATCAACTACTGTTGTGATGGTGGATCCTCACCACCTGAAGCACTAAAGGAAGCAAATAGAATGAGAAGAATCACGAATAGCGGTATCTCGGAAACTAAGAAGATTGAGAAGAAAGAAATAGTTGACAGAAGTGTGTTAGTGTTTGAGGATTTAGGGGCAGATTTGCTGGAGGAGCTCCTAAGTTCATAATCTGGGAGTAATGTTACTAAATAGCATATTTGCAACTGTCGCAGAGATGCCTATTGAAGGATGTGGATAATGCCTTCATATCAATCAAGATTAGGAAGTTAGAGATAATGATAAATTAGATGTATCTTTCAGATTATCTTATACTCAGTATTACTTATCTGCTATCATTTCTTCCTATATAAACCCTTAGTGGTGTTAAGTTATATTCAAGAAATGAAATCATATTTCATATTTCTACATGGTATCAGAGCCAAAGAGCCTTCTGTGATAGTTTGGTCCAACTCTTTGTTACACCGGCGTCTATGATAGTTTGGTCCATCAACTTTTCACTACACCGGCAGACGGTGTTCTAGCTGCCCGCCCGGCTTCCTTGTTAATATGTTTTCTTTTTGCAAATTTCTGTTATTCGAAATATTGTTCATCAAATGACAAGTCTTTCTTGTTACAACCACCCATGAGTATCAATGCCATGATATGCCTTTTCTCTAAAATCTTGCAACTAAACTTCACTAGTTGTTGCTTTCAGTGTGTCATTTCACCATCAAAGAATTTTTTCTTTCTCTTTTTCGACTTGGAGTTCCATGGCCAACAAATAGTGGCATGGCTTTCAACCCACGGAGAGCACATTTTTGCCCGTGAGGAGTTGTTTATTTGGTCTCAATGACCTTTTTAGTTCACTAGCCTAATAAAGGCTCAAGTCTTCTCCGGTGGTGTCTCACAAGGACAACAACTTCATCGGTAGACGTCAAACTCATGAAGCTTTGAATCAAACCTTCATAAGTTTGAGGGGGAGTATTGAAGCATGTGGATAATGCCTTGGAAGGCATATTAATCAAGATTAGGAAGTTATAGATAATAATAAGTTAGATCTATCTTTCAGATTCTCTTGTACTCAGTATTACTCAAATGCTACTTAAATGCTGCCAGAAGGCCCAATAAATTAGTACTAATAATATTAGCAGACCTGCATTACACCACTACTTTCTAATAATGCTGCATACCCAAGTTCCCATTTCATTTCTAATCTTCAGCAAGCCAATTGCTCCTAAAACAACTACTCTGTTGTCTTCCTCTTCTTAGTTCGAGCTTCTGATTGGAGAAAACCTATAAACTTGCAAGGTAAAGGGCTTCGTACATCCAAACCTCTTCAGAGGAATTTAATAATTTATTGGTTGATTCATTTTGTATCTCCTTATCTGGTGCTTATAAATCATGCAAGACTTTGCACGCAAAGTTGCCCCTCGTGTTCAACATTTCGAGTTTTGACGACTTTAGATTAGCGGGGATTGGAAAGGATCAAATAGTTATATCAAAGAAAACCACCTTATGATTTTCTACCTTTTTTTATCGTATCAACTTTAAGATTTGCATTAAGAAAAAGTAAGGTTTAGATAAAAAGCTACTTGGATGCTCGGTTGGCCCGCACAAATTAAAGCTATGCTAAATCAGTAACATAATCATAAACTACCAACATTACACTTTGTCGCCTGTCACTTCAAATCCATACAAGTTAGAGAGATGAACTTGAGATTTGGCATCAACTCAAAAGACCAGTCTAGATGGATCGAGCATCCTTGGTTTCTGCTTTGTGTTGACGTTGTCTTGAATTCGATCACCAAAGCCACACAAAGTTACATACCACAGTAATTCATGTGAGCTGCCACCTTGCTGGTTTCAAGATTCAGCCATGAGACTAGTTTCCTTCTTTTACCATATGTGTAGTCAGATGATAAATTCAAATGTCTTGTGCAAAAAAAGAAGCGACCTACCAGAATCCAATGTTGCAACGTGTAGCAAAACGCTCCGAAATTCAGAACGTGTTGCAACGTGAAGCAGAAGGTCTAATTGTCGCCATCTTATTTTTAAGGTTAATTTGGTAATTAAATTTGGAAATTAACCAGAATAAACTAAGAAAACCTAATTTGACTTTGAATTAACCAATTTATGCTTCTGACCTTCGAAACTGGAGATTCAAATTCGGGACTATGTTATACACCCATACTTTTCACAGTGAGGAGTAAATCTTGTATGAAGGAAGAGATAATATGACCAGTGAGGAGTTTAATTCACGCAAGTTTTTTGCTCGGTCAAACATTGTACATGATGTGTGTTGTTGGCAAGTTCCTTCTAATCCAGAAAAAGGGCATTTGAAAATAGTAAAATGAACCTCCAGATATTTGAAAGGCAGTTCCGAATTGTGCTTAAAACTCAAAATACCTTTAGTAGGCTACAATATGGTTACGGTCATATGGCACCCGGCCTTAGTGACAGGTCATTCACTTATGGACTTATATTTCTTTTGCAGGTTGAGTTGTATTATAGCAGTCCAAATTATAGAAATCAATTGCATTATTAACAACTGAAGTTAAACATATTGCAATTACCATGTAAATAGAAGAAATCTTCTGGATGTGGAGATCTTTCCATGATGCAGGCTTGGAACAGATGGGAACACAAAATTACAGTCGAAGTGCCATTGAATTGAATGATAATTCTACGTACCATTTGTACGAAGCACGTTCATGTGCAATATCATTGGTTTTTTTAAGTTAATGAAAATGATGACAAAGGTTATTCCTAAGAAAATATTTGAGCTCTCTATTGAGCTTGCCGGTATGTACTGCCGAGAAACCGTGATAAGTTGTAGGCAAAGAAAACTAGAGAATGTTAGCAAACAATTAAAGTCAAGGGGGGAATTGTCGGTGGTGCAAGCTTGATTTCACCAAGAGCCACACAAGTTGACAAGCTACAATTTTTAACTTGAGCTTTCAACTTGTTCGTTTAAAGCTTCAAACATAGGCCATGGGACATGAGCCACCTTGAGACAAATATGGGTGGGGGTCCCCCAAAAGTTCTAAATCTTTGAGTCTTCTATTGCCCTATATGTGTTGTGTATTGTACCATTGGTTCTAGCTTTATATTCGTACAATTGTCCCCCTCAGTATCTTGGCAAATATAAGGATGTTATTTCACCTCTTTTATGCTATTACACTGCCTGATGTATGGCTAAAATATAATAATTGTCACTAAAATGCATCTTTAGCTACAAAAGGAGTGAAAAGGCTTAAGAGAGTGAAAATATAACAATTGTCACTTTTAAAGCTTCTTTTGTTTGGGTCACACACGATATCAGGTGAATTACATTCTAAAGTACCTAATTTACTTCAAATTATATTTGGCAAAGTGTACAGAGGTGTATCCAATAATTAGTAGGCTATACCCATGGATAAAGTTCACTATGGCTTCTATCAAACCATTATAGCACTGGAATGGCTGCCAAAGTATGTCTTCCTTAATTAGATGGTGATGGTGGGACTTGGCCTTTGGTCTTCTATTGGTATACGCCCTTGCATGGTGATCCCTCTAGCCTAAATGTTGAAATTGTTGCAAGAAACTAACAAGAACAACTCTAAAAAATAGTGTAAAAATAGCTGGCTGAGGCTCGTGCTAGGTCGCTCTCTTAAGACGATTCGCGCCCCTTCGGATTACCACCGGTACAGGAAGGTTATCGACGCGTTGCCTCCGGATTACAATAGCCCAGCTTTCGTTGTTACTTCACTCGTAATTTTGCACAAATGAATGAAGCAGAACTTTGCTCTATACCTTACCAAAATGCTCACAAGTCTGAGTGTTTAGAAATTAGAAAAGAGAGTTAAAAAGAAAGCTTGAGTTGTGTGTTAAAAAAGTGAGGAAGAGGTTTCCTTTTTATAGGTGAAGGAAAAGAGCTGTTGAAAATCTGTTTCAAAGAAATAAATCTGAAATTTATTTCTACTAATAAATCTGTAATAAAAAAATATACAATTGTCGTGTAATAAAAAAAATATGTGACTGTTGCCCAACAACTATATATTTTTAGTATAAATAGTCATGCTATATTCCCACGTTAGTAACTCATATCTCGCCCACTTGTCATTTCTACTTTGTGCATGCGAGTCTTAAACTCAAGTAGACGGTGTTGCAAGCACTTGATATTATCAAAAGGTCAAAGAGAGTCATCTTATATATTCCTTAAAGTCTTTACAATGGCCAATATGGGACAAGTACTTTCCAAAAGTTTAAGTATATTAGAAAACTTTTACTTACTATTTTCAAGTAATGTGGGACTTAAACACTTATGATTTTACTCAAAATTCTAATATTTTTTTCAAAACTATTTTTGAAAAGAAGACGGTGTTGCAAGCACTTGATATTATCAAAAAAGAAAGAGGCAAAATAAAAAATCCAAGACGTGGAAAATTTTCAGGCAGATTATAAAGTAGATCCAATAACAAATCTCAGTCAGAAGGATGATGGAAGTGCCAACATTGTGGCAAACATCAAAGATGATCGTGTGGAAGGTGAACAAAAAGTTGATCAGAATCATACAAAGGCCGATGATAGCGGTGTTACAACCGGTGTGTTCCAAATAAAAGAGCATTCTCGTAGAAGAGAGAAAGACATTTGAAGGATGCCCAATTTTTTTCCCAGAACCAATGCCCACCAATAAAGGCTCCAGCTTTATGGAGTTGCATACCTCTCATCATGAGACTGGAAGAGAGGCAAGTAACTCTTTAACATGCTAAAGTGAAGATGATTGGTTACATATTTTCCAAACAAGTAACTCTTTAACATGCCTAACATTTTTTATTTCAAGAAAATGTAATTCATTTCAATTTGTATAAATGAAATTTGAGTTAAGTCTTACATAAGTTATATGGAGGGAAAGCTGTTTGTATAGCGTTATGCTGACCTAAAGAAGGATAGAGAGTCGACTGGTCAAACGTGGTCGAAGCATGAAGTTGTTTGGCTTTTGTATATTATAGTCAATGAATATTCAGTTTCGAGGCGGAATATAAATAATTGATTATGTTTTAATGTTTTATATTAAACGAATTTCATCTACAGAATTACCATATTATTATATTGCGAGCAGTTAAACATATGTTTTGGTATGTGCGCAACCCTAGAAGTCCAAACCTAAAAAGCTAGTGGGGAGCTTCTTCTAAGTAGTAGTAATAGTAATTTCATATAGGTTTCAGAAAATAATGCAACATGATAATGTACGTCAGGTAGATGGCTGATATGTTATTCCAGGGTAGGAAGATAGAAGTTTCTATTGTGAACGGAGGGGTGAGCACGGTTCGGTTGGGTTGGTTTAAACGGTTCGGTTTAGTCGGTTTGTATCGGTTTGCCCACTTAAAGACGTTATTCCTTTACATACTACTAATTGAAGTTATATTTTTTCTAAATTGCATGTAATCTTGTTTCATTCGATATATAAGTTCTCATTGATGAATGCGAAAGAATGAGTAAATATAAACTAGATATTGGTCACAAAATTTTTGTGTTCTAAGTGTTAATATTTTCGTTTCTTTTACCTTTCAAGATTTGTTTATTGAGAGTTGCTTAGTACCTTGTATGTGTAATTATCAATGGAACGTTACTAAAAATACATTAACATATCATAGATTAGTTCGATTCGGTTTTGAATCGGTTCAAAAAATGTTAACCGTGAACCAAACCGAACCAAGGTCGGTTTGAAAAATGTGAAACCAAACCGTTGAGATCTTTGGACGGTTCGGATTGGATTGGTTCGGTTTGATCAGTTTGAGTGGTTCGGATCGGTTTGAACGGTTTGATGTCCACCCCTATGTGAACCAAGTAGCAACGGAAATTCGGAATATATAGAAATCATAATGTAAGGCATAGTTTGGTGTTTCGTATTTAAAAACGCACTGTAGATCATTTAATTGCTGTAATGAGTAAGCATGAATAAGATCTAATTTTTTTTCCCAACCGGCAGGAATGGCATTATTATTAAAAATAAAAAAAAAATACTACATCATCCGAAGAGGATAAACAACCAAAATATGGAGGATAATCCCAGCATATCCATTTATCTCCCAAGTCAAAAGTGAAACTGCTTTCTTTAAAGTAAACAATCGTATGGATCAGCAAATATTTTCACAACTCTCTGGTTACGAAGAGAGTATGCCAATACTACAACTAATTGAAATGCCAAAGCGAGTCATTGAAAAACAGGAGATTATCATAGATTCTTTGAGAATATGAATTGTGCACATCTATTAACCTATGCACGCATAGATCATAAGTGACATGTGATAAATATATATCTCTTACCAGCCTGAAATATACTAATTTCACATAAACCACATACATGTGTAGAGAATTGTGTGCACCTTCAAGAAATGGCCGCCGAGAATAGCACTTGTCAGTAAAAGAGTGAAACTGGGCGATTGAGGTCAAATTCTACCGAGTAAATTCAAGAAAAGACAACTACTTGAAGCTCTCAGAATTGCTTCTGTTCCTCCTTTAGACAGGCCATATGCAGTTTAGGATATAAAGCACTCATTGCTAGCTCTAACATGTTAAATATTTGTGATGGAAGGCTAGGTATTTTGTCGAAAGGTGTCTCAAGAAAATTGACAGTTCAACCCCATAAAAGTGCACGTACAAGCTATTCGTCTCTTGTTCAATAATTGATTCTAGATTCTTAACTTATGTAATCGTTTCATCAGAAGTAGATTCTTATCTTTAAATTAATTTAGGAGCCGATTACCTATATTCTCTATACTTTACAGATGATGACTAGCAAATAATTCCTAGCTAGGAACCTTACATCTGAAAAAATATACGAGCATTTATGACAGAGAACTTGGGAAGATATCTGGTACAGAGGACACAAGATTTAATTGCCCAAGATTTTACCAGTAAAATCATTCAAATTTTGGGAAAATAAAATCATATAGAGTTGTACGTTTTTTTATTTAATTTGGTTCGTTCTGAAATGGTTTATGTAGATACCACATGTATGGATTGCAGATTAGAAATGAACTCTTTCATTTGGCATCTTATTTAGACTTGGATAAGACCTTTGTTTGTACATTGGATTGGATATGCTTAAGAGTCTGTTTGGAACCAATTCTTTTAGGATTTTGATTTTAAAATACGGAAT
Organism: Escallonia rubra; assembly: GCA_033065855.1. NCBI lineage: Eukaryota > Viridiplantae > Streptophyta > Magnoliopsida > Escalloniales > Escalloniaceae > Escallonia > Escallonia rubra. Next base: position 48,294 of record JAVXUO010000863.1, on the reverse strand, counting down.
TAGATTTGAAGTTCAATTCACTTTTTTTTTTTGTTGGAAACGGAAGGGAATTCAAATCACATAATTCATGTTTTGTGTTTGAAGAACAAAAGAAATGGAAAGGTAATAAGTTTTTAGACAATTATATCCGACTTGTCAAGTCCCACATTGACAATACATGGGATTTGGGGTTGATTCTTATACCTGGTGGGCTTCTCCTACTCCAGAGCATACTTTTGGGTTGGACACCAGGTTCAACATGGTATCAGAGCTAGGTCTCTGCCGCCCCATTCGATCCAACGGGACCATCTCTTATCCAAGAGGAGCACCTCTTATTCCCATACTTCGCGTGAGAGCGGGTGTCAAGTCTCACATTGACAATACATGAGGTTTGATGTTGATTTTTATACCTGGTAAGCTTCTCCTTCTCTTGAGCATGCTTTTGAGTTGGTCATCAGGTTCAACACGACTTATAATGAAAAATAAATTACGGTAAGTCATTTTAAGTGTGTTAGTGCCACCACATGGTAGTGGTGGCAACGACGGTAGTGATGGTGGTGGCAACGGCGGTAGTGATGGTGGTGGTGACAGTAGTGGTGCCAGTGGTGGTGGTGGTGGTGGTGGCGACGGCAATAGTGGAGATGGTGATGACAATAGTGATGCCAATGGTGGTAGTAAAAATGGTGTGGTGGTAGTGGTGGGCGTGGTGGTGGCGGCGACGAAGGTGGCGATGCTGGTGGCAATAGTGGTGGGGCGGCAACCACAACAGTAGGGATAGTAGTGGTGGTGGTGGTGGCAACGGCAGTGACGGCAGCAATAGTGGTGGTAGTAGTGACGGTGGTGGTGCTAGCGGTGACGATGGTGGCGCTACCTATGGCAATGGTGAAGTGACGGTAGTAGGGCGGCGACGGCGGCAGTAGTGGTGGTGTGGTGGTGGTTGTGGCGATGATAAGAGTAGTGGTGGCAACGGTGGTAGTGCTGGTAGTGGTGATGGCAGTGGTGCTGATAGTGGTGGCGGCCGAGGTGGTTGTGGCAGTAATGGTGCCGGTGGTGGTAGCAAAAGTGGTGTGGCGATAGCAGCAATAAAGACGGTTGTGGTGGGTTCATTGTCAGAGAGATTCTGAAAAAATGATAAGATAGGTAAATAATTACTTTTAATTCAAATAAATTCAAACCCCATAAAATCTGACCATTTTTCATTTGATTTCACACTATAGAAACAAATATAGTCTAATCTCATAAAATCTAATTCTAATTCATTTTTTTAATATTCCAAACAACAAAATTTAAGTATTTAAAATGAAATTCCTTCAATTCTATAGTTTCAAACACACTCTAAATCTCACCTTTTTGTTTCTAGACCGTATATGTTTGAATATGAATTTGAAACTAATAAGAGGTAAAGAAAAATAGTGAATTTTAATGATCACTGCAATGGGAAATACCTGCCTCAGAAAAATGCTGATGCAGTGAAGAAAGAATAAGATGAACGTAAACGACGTGGTCGAAAAGTGACAATAGAAAGTTACCCGCGGGTCTATTTCGATTTGCTAAATCTGTGTGTGCAATAATTACCTTGTCTGTATTACTCGTACTAGCTCAGATCAGATCCGTTCTTCTTTGACCGCACCCTTTTTTTGTGTCAAACAAAATGAAAATTTTAATGAGAATGAATAACTAATAAAAACTACCACAAACTAAAAACTCGCCGGTCAAAGCTTTGACAGCACCAATAAACTTTGGTATAGCATTTTCTCACATAACCATAAAATTCAAATGGAGTGAAAGCATAACACTGATGAAAAAAAGTATTATCTTCGAAGCTCGAAACTATACTTAACAAAGGCAGACGGGAGAGACTTGCCATCATCTGGAGGCCAATCAAAGGATGCTGATGCAACTCAATAAATGAAAAAGGCCTTAAAACCGTGGAGGGATAAGGAGATGCATGTTTTCGACAAGTCTCTTTCGTTAGACAATCGCTTGTCTCCGTTAGTTTTTTTAATTGAGTCAACGCTTTTTTTGAATTGTTTCATTAATTTCTTTCAATTTTGTGAACTACCAAAGATATTGGCCTGATTTAACAACCGAAAGAAATGTAGGGGCCATCAAACGCTGACCTTTTGTACAAGAAAAATTCTTTATCAATCATCAGAATATGGAAGACAAACAAAATGTGAATTGTCCTCTTTTTCTATTTCTTTTTCGGTCACATACGATGTCAGGTAAATTACATTGTGAAGTAGCTAATTTTATTTAAATTACTGATAAAGTGCATAATGGATTCTATCAAATCACCCTTGCACGGTGATGACTTTTGGGGTAAAACATGCTCCTGAAACTTACCAGCAAGCAATCACCAACATTCAGATGACTTCTTCATCCGAGGTTAAAAGGGTGCGAAGTAAGGGAGGCTAGATGGTCTCTAAATTGGGGAGAGATAAATTTGTGAAGCGCAGCCAAGGATGAGAGGAAGAAAAGAATACTCTCTGCTGTTGGAATGTAACAACAGAATACATATAAAGGCTAAAGACTAGCATCCATATCACTATACAAGAAAAAAACAGACAGTTGAAAAGGAGCTTCACACTTAAAACATTATGGCAACAACCTCCTGCCTCTGCTGCAATTTAACCATGTCCATTTTGCCCACAACATGAAAAACTGTAAAGAGAAGAAGCAATAACATAAACCTACTGCAAACCTTTATAAGTGCTTACTTGTCCAAGTTCTTTTAAACTATGTCTCCCTTTTCTTTCTTTGGTCTTTAATTAATTTTATTTTTTTGCTAATTAAGACGGACGACATCCCGACGCCAAACCTTATTTGCGTATATAAATTGTTTGTGTAAGCATATAGATACTAAACTCCAACTTGTCCATGCATATCAAGTATAGAAAGAGGACAGCCTGGGAAGTCCTCATGTTGCACCCCCTTTTTAATTTTACCCAAAAAAAAGTAAGAGGACAGCCTGACTTCAAACCTTGATTTCCCATGAAGTGCGAAGATGGTTTCTGCATCTTGTCAATTCCAGAATATTGAGTTCTTCCCAATGTCTCCATGCTCATGGGATATTCAGCTCCTTTTTAATTAGTAGCAACAATTTTCCTCCAATCGGCAACAATTCCGAGTCAGAGACTCAGAGGTCGATCATCTTTCATCTAATGTTGCAGCCTCCAGTTCCTCCTCCAAAAGAATAAAGCAAGATGATGAAGAAGTCATTTCCACAATGATCGAAGATAAATCTAAGAAGGAAGAATGGCATATAGGCGTTAGAAAACGACCTTTGGGGAAGTGCAGCGGAGTTTAGGAATTCCACATGGCATGGAAGGAGGGTTTGGCTCGGAACATTTGATAGCGCGGAGGAGGCTGCTTTGGCTTATAACCAAGCTGCGTTTTCAACCCACGGATGTACCGCTCTCCTCAACTTTCAGCTGAGAGAGTGCAATGCAAGAGTCGCTGCGATGCATCAACTACTGTTGTGGTGGTGGCCGGTCCTCACCAGCTGAAGCACTAAAGGAAGTTCGCATAGAATCAGAAGAATCACGAGTAGCGGTATCTCGGAAACTAAGAAGACTAAGGAGAAACAAATTGTTGACAGAAGTGTGGTTGTGTTTGAGGATTTAGGGGCCGATTTGCTGAAGGCCCAATAAAGCGGTAGTCTCTCTCTCTCTCTCTCTCTCTATATATATATATATACAAAAAAAGAAAGAATCAAAGAGAATATGAAATACAAATAAAGATTTTTTTAATTTTCGGAAATAATGGAGGCGACACGTAAGTTATGTTTAGTGTTCTTTTCCTTATCTACCAGTTTTAATTTTGCGACACGTTATCCACTTTTACTTATATGACACGTCATCATGTTTGTTTTGATGTTAAATTCATTTTTCACATTTACTTATTAAAGTCACACAAGTATCATAACTCTTTACTATAATTTATTATTAAAAAATTTGCAGGTATTATTGACATAATTTTATTAAACTTTATATGGGAAGAAAATCAATTCTAAACCTTCTAAAACTCTACCTATTCAATATACTAATATATTAGGTGTTAGTTTTCACTACAAACACCTCAGAAGTACTTTAAAAATAAAATAAAATATCACAAATGTAAAATCTGAAAATCATGCATGAAATCAAAGATAAATAATCCAGAAATTAAAATGTTTTGAAAACAATTTACAAAGTGAAATCACTTAATTTTTAAAAATATTTTACGTTTCTTTTTATATTTTTAGTGGTTATGTTATTATCTTAAAGTATTTTTTAGGTGAAAATTGTTAAAATTAAGTCCTCAATATTCATAATCATTAAAAGTTAATGACTTGTCTTTAATGAAATGTCATTGAATAGCATTAAGATTTTTTTATTGTTACTCGCAAAGAAGAAATGATAGTTTGTGAAGTTATTATCTCATGGAATAATTGATTACTTTTTAGAGGGAGTTACTTTATGAAAAATTATCTTATAAGAGAAATTATTTGGTACTTATTTTCTACGGTTTGTTGTATTATAAGTCCTTGTGGCTAGACTCAAGGAAGGACGCAACTGAACAATCCAAAATAAATCATGATTTGAATCCAAGTCTTTTTCTTCCTATTGATTTTTTTTCCTTTTGATAATAAGAGAGAGACATTAATAAGTAAAGGGTCATAGAGGCTTTCAAGTTGTCTCAAGACATCACTAATAGCTATTAGGTCATGACATACCCGTAACTCTGTATGCATGACCGCAAACTTCGAAATTAACAATTTACATAAGAAAACTCATACACATTACAGTCAAGTTAAAACAGAGCAAATCTTACACTTTAACTCAACTAAAAATAACTTGCCAAGTTTCAAGGTTTACAAAATTCCAGAAAAGAAAAAAATAACTTATAAGCAGGTAACAATATAGCAATATAACCAGGAACTGCACGACGCAAAATTGAATTCAACCCCCTAAGGAGTCGCACCACACAACCAAGGTCTTCAACACCATAAATTTGGAACTGTTCATAAACACTCACCAAATCTAAACCAAACAACCTCAAAACCGGGCGAAGGAACCGCTAAACACACACAGTAGACCAGAAGCAGACATCGAGGACCCTTAAAACTAGTAGGGGCTCTAAACCCCACCCCACCCCACACCACTTGAAAGGCCCTAACAGTCAAACCCCTTCCCCCACTCCTAAGGCCCGAACCCTCCCCCCCCCCCCCCCACCCACCCATATCTCAGTAAAAAGCCAGTCGATATGCGACATCGCCGGCTGGTATTCCGGTCACCTCCGGCGAGCAGTTGAAGAAGAGTCACCGCCAGTTGCAAAATGCATATCATGTCACATAGATAACAATATTCTTACATGGTTTCCAATCATTCATTTCCATAAACAGAATCATCTTTAGCAAATGTTCTACTGCACAACGATGTTCGTAGAATCTAGAATTGATAACTTGTATCCCACTTGAATGCCAATGTATTTAACCTATATAATATGCTAAAATGGAGACAATTTAACATAATATTTCAACTTATGTTTCACAGTAAAACTAGTAGTGGTAGCATATTCTCCAAATAAGGTGAACGAAATTTATTCTAAAAGCAATTTTTCGATGTAAATATAGTTGTCACCCGTGTTTAACTACAAACTGCTTTTAGTCCTGAACATCTCAAGAACAATTGTTTTCCATTTGAAAAACTGTGGTCGGTCAAAGTTTTTTGCATTCCGCATAATCATTTTGCGGAAGAGAAACTAGGTTTTCTATTCAATTTATAATGCCTTGCCAAACCAAAGTTGGGATTAGAAAATTTTTATGAAATTTTTACCTTTGGAAAAGAAATGTGCATATGCTATGAATTTTTTAGGTCTGATTAAAAAAGTTTTCATGTTAAATTTTGGCGTCAAAACCCTAAAGAAGGTTTTCAGGTGCACGAGACTAGATTCAGATTTATTTAATTGAGAAAATCACAGAATATTCCTTTTATGGTGTCTGTCTATTTCCATGAAAAGTGCATCCGCCGACGGAAGAAGACAAAACCTGGAAAACGATACATGGAGTATAAAAAATAGACATAAATTGAATAAACAAAGCTTGTGTGCACAACTTAAAGCTACTTGTTGGTGTGCACAACCCTAAAGCCGCTCTTTGTGTGCATACCCTAAAGCTAAACTGTACACCTGAAATGCTTTGGGAGAAATGAATGGAAGTTACAGGAGGCTCGATGCACATAGCTTGTTTGGGATTAATTTTAAAATAATTAATTTGATTAATCAAACGAATTTTGGAAACTAAAGGGTTGAGGACATATATATAGCTTGTTTGGGGTTACTCTAAGATCCTCAATTTGATTAAATCAGGTTGATACATATTTGGTAAACATACAAGTCTGCTTAGGTCACTTTAAAAAGCTAAAAAGCATATTTAATCATAATAAAAAAATGAGCATTATATTGATTAATTATTCTCCATAACTAGGTTTGACCAAGTAAGTACCAAAATATCCCTATAAAGGAGTATAAAAAATTAGCACTGTTTATTCAAACAATAAATTTTTAGTTATTTTGTTGCATTGAAACTGCTTTTAGTACTTTTTCTCCGAACACCAAGCTAATTAAGATTTAATCCTTAAATTTTCTTTCAAAAACCAATCCAAATAAGGTCATAATGTTGATAAATAGCAGAAGCAATTTGGGATATTTAAATTTCAAGTTGCGTCGAGTAAATAAATGGATTATATTTTTCATATAGACTTTTTTCCACTTCTCTCTGCAAATAAAAAATGATCTTCAAATACCTCTGGAAACCTTTTTTTTTCCTTGATTAAAAGTAAAACTGCACTTTATGGGGGAAAAAGGAAAAAAAAAAAAGCCACAACGTTCAAGTACAAAAGGATGGGTTTCTAAGAATTTCCAAGCATCCTGTAAAAGTCTTACAAGGCTTTACATGCACAACAGTAAAGATAGATTAAAAGGCAACCAAAACCATGCCAAGATCCAACCTACTAGCAGCTAACCAAGCAAAGAGCACGTTCTGATACAACGAAACATCGGATTTCAGTCGCCACGCGCATGAGTTCAAAGTTGTTGGCATATATATATATATATATATATATATATATATATAGTTAGACGGTTGGTTTTCCCACGTGCTTGTAAAAACTTTTGCCCATGTTCAGCTTATTTTTTTTGCGGGCTCAAAATTTTGAACCACGTCCACTACGGTCGCTACAAAAGTAAATTCATGCCCATATTTTTGCGGGCTGACACGGGTTGCCCGGCCCAAATTGCACTCCTACTTTTTCGTCGCTTTACTTAATCGAGGGCTTTGAGGTTTTATCCTGAACAAGTGCGACAATCCTTGACTTATAGAATCATCACTTCGGCTTTAACTGGCTGGTTCTTCCAATTTAACTCCGGTTCGAACCTATCATTTAGTTTGACTCCAAGTTAGCATCTTGCCCCGTATTTTTCGCAATGTTGAATATTTAACTAGTTACTAAAATTACCCACCATTGACTGGTAAAGTGATATTTTTTGTGTCTACAACAACTTTTAAATGATCATGATCGTCTAAAGCAAGAATCATACCGATCAATCACCAAGTTTTCTTCAAAGGTGAACTTGTTCTAGGACTAATCAGCTTTCTCTTAACCAGCTTGAAATTATCATGGCTTTTGATGCATGTTTTGCATCGAAAGCCAAATATTCACCTTTAGTTTTTCTATTCTTGATGAAATAATGTTCCCAAACTCACTTTGAACCACATTCGTATTGTTAACTTGGGCCATGAACTAAATTTTTATCTTCTGGTTGTAGTATGCGGTATAAAATACCGATCTTTAGGAGAGGCTATAAAGCATGGTGAGTTTTTGAGTTTATAATTATCTCCTTTTTCATTCTTGCCTAGCGCTTATTAATACTAGTTATCGTGGCACATGTGATACTTGTGCAGAAATAAGGTCAATAATACGTACAAAAATTCAAGCATGACATATAAGTATTTATTGAAATCATTCTATAATTGAGTTTGTGGTTTTATATCACGTAGCCTTTCCATGTGTCTTTGGCAATCACGTCTAGGTCATGTTTCTTTTAATTGTTGCATCCTTCATGTCGTCATAGTTAGTCAGGAGATATTAAAGCAGAAAATCTTGGTCGTTAATTTGCAAGTTAGTTAAGAAGACTGCTTGGTTTTTTTGGTAAAAGTTATGTTGTTTCTTCCGCTACTTTTAACAGGATCCATTGGAAAATGAGATCCTTCACCCATTACTATCATGAGGGAGTCCAAGTATTTTGCCATTTTTATTGATGATTATTCCCAGTTCACTTGAATTTTTCTTTTGTGAAGTCAGACTAAATTTAGCAAATCTTTGCCAACATGGTTCAAAACTGATTTTAATTATCAGGTAATAACAGTTTTTTGCCTTGATAATGCCATGGAGTACAAAGAAAGTACCTTTCTAAATATTCTTCAAAACAATAACTCTGTAGCAATCTTGTTGTCCAACACCACAACAGAATTGTCTTGTTAAAGGAAAACATGGACATGTGTAAGAAATTGTATGTGCCTTACTGATTTTAGCGTCATGTCTTGAGAAACTCTGAGCAGAACCACTCTTTACGTTGTAGTACAAAGTTTTGTATCTAGCATAGTTATGAATACCATATAGGAGTGCGTACCGTTTTTTTTCTTATAATGGTACGTACCGGTACCCTCTCAAATTTTTTTATCAATATACATTTGTAATATTCATTCATTGACTAACTAGAAAAATATACATATTTTTTTAATACTAACAACTCCTTTAGAATAAACTATTTATCCTATAGAGCTTGAATTGCGTTAATTTTCAAATAAACTAAATAGCTTATTCAATTGAATTACCTCCTCTAAAATTATTCCCCTGTTCAATAATACCTTTCGCAAATTCTTATGTAAGAATAAATTGTTTGTTCAACAATAAAGTCTTCGTGTTCAACAGTAAGCTGTTTTTGTGTGTGGGCATGTGTGTATGTTTGCACGCATGTGTGTAAAACAGTACGTCATAGAAAGGAAAGAATATGATCAAAGATTTTAGGTATAAAGTAAATCAAAGTTAAGTGAATATGATGAGCGTTAAGTGAATATGATGAGCAAGAAGCTACAGAAACTTTGATTGGTATAAAATGACTTAGAGTATTTTTTTTTATTTAGTCTTTGTACGGACAATTTACAAAATTAATTTCTAACAAAATTTGTTACTTTTATATTTTTTAAGGAACCAGTATAAAACAGAATATCTCGGCCGGTATCACATGTACAGGCCGATATAGAGCGGTATTTTAATCGGTACGAAATGTAATGGGTACTGTACCAGTAGAAAGCAAAAATGGTATGTACCGGCCGGTACGGTATTGATAACTATGGTGCCTAGGCTGATGTATACAGTCATCAATTTGTATAGAAATGTATTGGGTTAAATCCTTCAGCATGTCTAGGTTAGATGAATTACTTTTAGAGACTCGCAGGAAACTAACGTTTCCTCGACTAAACTGGGTAACATTCATTTTTGCGGGATAAGTTGCATAGCAGCAACCTTAGATTTCAAACTGAACGATTAAGCTCAAAGCATCTACACAGGAAAGATTTCTGGTGAAAATTCGGTGTCAAAACCCTAATGAAGTTGGAGAATCAAGCCACGTTTAATAAAAAACATAGAGAATAGTACAATAAACTTATGTAGTTATGTTACCTCAAATATGTCTTACATCAAGCCAGCTTGTCAATTTTGAAGAAAATGGGATCCGCCGACGGAACAAGACAAAGCCTGGGTGTTAACCAATGTGTTTCTTTCTGCTTTTGCTTTCTAGGAAACAAACTATGCGCGTCGCATAAAGATAAGCTTGTTAAAAGGGAATTGAAGGGTGCTATTAGTAAAGTATATATATAGGTGGCTACATCATTAATTGTGTTGTACATTTTCGAGTGAAGCTTTGACACATTTTATTTCCATGAAAATGTAATTCATTTCAATTCGTATAAAGAAAGTTTGGATGAGGTCTTAAGTAGTAAGTTGTATCTAAATAAAGTTGTTTGTATAACGTTACACTGATCTAAAGAAGAATAGAGAGTTGACTCGCCAAACGTGATCGAAGCAGAAACTTGTTCGGCTTTTGTGTTTTATATTTAATAAATGCTCAGTTGCGAGACAGAAATATATAAAGGTGATTATATTTTATCGTTTCAATGAAACGAATCTCAATTATAGGATGACTGTATTAATGTATTCCGAGCAGTTAAGCATATGTTTTGATCTGTGCGCATCCCTAGAAGTCTAAACCTAAAAAGCTATTGGAAAGGCAAGAGTCAAACTGGATCATTGCGGTTACTCAGGAAAGGCAAAATTGAAGTTTCAATTGTGATCCAAGTAGCAACGGAAATTCTGAATAGAAGTCATAATGTTTGGATCACTTTTTTGTTTCATATTTGAAAATGCATTGGGTTGATTAACTAATTGCAAAAATGAGGGAGTATGAATAAGATCTTCTTCTTTTTTTTCAACCTGCAGAAATAGCAATTTGGTCAAACGAAAAACTGCACCATTCGAGGAGGATCAACAACCAAACTAAGGAGGATAATATCCCGGCATATCTATTTGTCTTCCATGTCAAAAGTGAAACTACATTCTTCAAGCTAAATAGTCATATGGATCAACACATATTTTCGCAATATTTAGTGACTTGAGAATTATATCTCTCTTACCAGCGTGCAATATACTAATTTCACATATACCACATACATGTGTACAGAATTGTATGCACCTTCAAGAAAACTATTAAATGGCCAAGTATAGCGCTTGTCATTACAAGAGTGAAACTGGGTCATTGCGGTTAAATCTACACCGTAAATTCAAGAAATGACAACTACTTGAAGCTCTCAGAATTTGCTTCTGTTTCTCCTTTAGACAGGCCATATGCGGAAATATTTGTGATGGAAGCACTCATTGCTAGCTCTAGCATGTGAAATATTTGTGATGGAAGACTAGTTCTTTTGTCGAATTCTACGAATGTCTCGGAATAGCTAGATTCTTAATTTATGTAATAGTTTCATTAGAAGTAGTTCATTGTCTTTAGATCAATTTAGGAGCAGAAGACATATATTCTCTCTGCTTTGCAGATGATGACTAGCAAACAATTCCTGTCCATTTCAGACAGGAATTGTTTCTTCCACCTCACATCTAAAAGAATATAGGAGTATTTGTGACAGATAACTTGGAAAGATATCTGCGACGAGAGGACACAAGATTTTAATTACCCAATTTTTTACAACTAAAACCATTAAAATTTGAGAAAGTAAAATCAAATAAATTAGTACATTTTTTTAATTAATTTTGTTCTTTCTGATATGGTTTCTTTTTTTATTTCAATTAAGTAGATACCAATGTATGGACTGCAGATTACAAACGAAAATTTTCATTTGTCATCTTACTCAGACTTGGATATGACCTTTGTTTGTACATTGGATTGGATATACTTAAATCTCACCTTTTGGTTTGTACACTGTATATGTTTGAATACGAATTTGAAAGTACTAAGAGATGAAGGAAAATACTAAATCTTAATGATCACTGCAAAGGGATAATATATCTGCCTTGGAAAAATGCGAATGCGGTGAAGAAAGAACAAGATGAACGCAAGCGAACCGGTCGAAAGTGAAAATAGAGAGTTACCTGCGAGTCTATTTGGATCGGCTAGGTCTGAGTGGGAAAAATGACGACTCGTAAAATCTTGAATACTTATTACCCGTGCCATATTATTCGTAATGGCTCAGATCAGACCCGTCCTCTTTTGACCGCACCATTTTTTCCCCAACTGATATGAAAACATTATTAAGATTAATGAATAACTAACAAGACTACCAATAACTAAACACTCATCGATCAAAGCTTTGACCGCAATTCTACCATGAACTTGTCCGTCAAAGGTTTGACCGCACCAGTAAACTGTGGTGTAGCATTTTCTCACATAGTCCGAAAATTCAAATGGAGTGAAATCATAACACTGATAAGAATATATATATATATATATATATATATATATATATAGAGAGAGAGAGAGAGAGAGAGCTGATCCGTTGATAGCGTTGGTAAAATGGGACAGCGCGATCTGGCCGTCCACGCGGGATTTGTGGACGGTCCAGATCTTTTTTTTTTTTTGCATTTTTTTAATCCGTCCGCTACATAATGTAGCACACAATGTTTTGACAAAAATACCCTCCTGCTCCATCCTCTACATTATATAGCGGACAAGTAGACACTACCTTTTTCTCTCTCCTTTCTCATCCGCTACATTATGTAGTGGACATGTAGACACTACCTTTTTTTTTTTTTTGTAACTTTGAGTTGGGTTGCGCACTACAAGGAATAAGGTCTTTAGCGATGGATTTTCCCATCGCTAAAGGCCTATATTCCGTCGCTAAAACTTTTAGCGACGGAATTACCGTCGCTAAAAGTCCCTCGTATAAAAGGCCGTTGCTAAAAGTTTTGCGACGGAATTATAAAATCCGTCGTCTAATATAGAACTTTTGGCGACGGATTTATTTCTAAATTAGCGACGGAATATCCGTCGCTAATTATGTTTTACATACTTTAATTTATTTTCTTTTTTACGAAATTAGCAACGGGATAAAATGTTTAGCGACGGAATTAATCCGTCGCTAAAAGTTAAAGTCATTTTTTAATTTTTTAATGCCCAAACCTGTAATAAAAAATTCAAACCAATTGGGTCCCATCCTCCGTCAACAATCTCAATATATCAAATGCACGATTAACAATCTAAAATCATCGATTAACAAATCATCGATCTTGAAGTCACAATTAACAACCTAAAATTATCAAACAAATAGTCAATGTTCACAACATTGTTCAAAATGTACATATCCGATGCGATTAATTTAAAATATTGTCTAATTACGCCTCAGAGTTCAACATTAGGGGAAAGGCTTTTCACAAGTGCTTTGATCAAACACGCTGACTTGAAAACGCATTTGCCCCATGTGTTGAAAGACTACAAAGTCTCCTAGATGGAGGTCATGTTGTTGCACGAATTCGTTCCAACCCTCTTCGAAGCAAAGAACCTCTTGGCCAACCTTCTTCTTCAATTTAACAAGCCATGACCCCTTGCGGCTGGTTAAAGTTGCTTCAAATCTCAATGTGGTAAGCAATCGCCAAAATGCTACCGGTATGGCCTAACATATTCATAATACAGTAAGACATGTAAGTTTTTAACCAAAGATAAAACTTTTAACACACACGAAAACATAGAGAAAGCGGGATGACATACAAGTTCTGTATGAAAACCAGGCATCATGACCTTGAAGAAGTGCCTGTTGACTGAAACGTCCCTGTTCACCGAAGCAGAAGCCATTTAACCTACTTTAACATGAAAAACCAATCGATGATTATTCAATCGACGAGCATCAATTTCATAGCTGAATTAAATCTATCAAATTATGTTAAAGTGATGCTAAAAAAACAGATCCACAGTAAGTTGTAGCTAAAATGACTACCATAAAAATCTCAACTACGCACATCATCATTTCACCACTCAAATAGCCACCTATGTCACGGAAAGTAAGAAGCAAAATGTTGTTGTGCGATAAAGTCCTGAGTAAGAGTATCAAGCTATGGCGCATGCTCCATAATACCGCTAATAAGACAGCTCCCGTAGTCTTATATAAGCTTGGTTTTGGGAATCCATCTCCTGTGCAGTTTTAGTGTCTATTCATATTGCTTCCAATCAAAGGCCACTCTGCCCTTGGGAATAGTGTGTGTGTGTGTGTGTGTGTGTGAAACTATTCTCACCTTTTCCACCACCCTCTTTTCAAGGGGTTAGCTCCCAAAAATTCTGGTTAGACCAAATATAATCCGCTTTTTTGCCTACAAGCATATGAATCCACTTCACTTGTAGCTTCAAACTTCGGTGGCAGCCTTTTGCAAATTTGCAAAGATTACAAGATGTGTGTTAGTCACATTGGCAGCTTTCAAATGTCGCTAAAATGCTTTTGTAGTCTTTTAATTTGTTCAATCCTTTGATATTCTTGCTGCTTGAAACTCATTACTCAAAAGAAAATCTTTAGTTGCAACCCAATAACGTAGGAAAAGCCTATAATTCCTCCCCTCTCTCCTGTTTCCCTATAGCGATAAATGATGGTCGCTAAATATGCTTAGTAACTTCGAAATAGGGATACTAAAAAATTGCTGTTAAAATTTGTCTCTAATGATGTCTGCAACAAATGTCACTAGCAATATCTACTTCTAACTAGTGGTCACTGAATAGGGATTCGTAGGCTATTTCTCTCACAGAGGTTGCACCCAAAATCTTCCTAGTAAAATTGACACTCTCTCCCTCTCATTTTGAGTGTCTTGTTTGACTTTACATTTTGATTAAGGAAGCAAAAATTAAATACGTTAGCAAGTCATAAAACTTACACATTTTCTGCAAAGGTCCCCTACAAGCAAAAGTTTCAAGAAAACGCATTAGATGTGATCACCCTATTTTTTAGGGATAATACATAAGAAAATGTAATGCACTAGCTTGCTATATACTTTGGAACCGACTAAAGTCGAAAGCATGACACTCAAAATGAGACGGTGAGAGTACATCAGAAGATCTCAAGCGCTCCTAGTCGTCGCTACTTGTTTTGTTCGTGTGTGTGTGTATGTGTGTGAAAGAAAGAGGGGAGGGGAGGGGAGGTGGGGTGGCTATGGGGGTTTGGTTGGTGGGTGGGTGCACACAACACACTGCAAAGCTCGTGTTGGAGCTGCATGGGAATATGAAGGGTGTGGTCCAAAGTCCAAACTGCATATGAAACTACGATTACAACTAGTAGTAGTAGTAGTTTAATTGTTTTGAGATTCGAGCTGATGAATTGAAGAATGGAGGGCCCCCAGTTTTATCTCCCTTTTTCTCTCTCTGCAAACGCAATGCAATGCCGTGCCTCGGCATATCAAAAGCATCATCCACAACATCCGCCATTGCTTCTGCTGCATCTCCCTCCACCATATGCGCTGAGGATCGATATGTGTCTCTCTCTTTTCTAACATTTTATTTATTTAACAATATCCATTTGAGGAGGAGGATCTAATTAAATTGGCTTTCATGTTCAGCCTACGTCTTGCCATCTCTCAATCTTAACAAATAACCTTTGTTAAGAAGTAAACCAATGTACACTTCGATACCCCATGTGCATGCATCATGCAACACACCATCCAACATCTACGTACACTTCTCTACGAATTGAAAGATATTTGCACCACAAACTGAAGTTGTCACACCTAATTACTACTACTACTACTACTATATTTGGATTAAGTCATAACCATGGAAAGGTGTTTGAAACTGATTGAACATAGTTGTCCACATAAGTTAAGATGTAGGTAAGTTACGTAGACTTTTGCATTACTTTCTATCACCGATGAACCTACAGAATTTCTACAGAACGTTGTAGCATATAGTTAGGCGAATGTTTGTTTTTAATTCATTAGGTTTATCGTAAAAATAATCTTGACACTAATCTCTTCACACACACACGCACACACACACACACACACACACACTCAAGTTCTTCTCCTTAAATGTCTTCTTCCCATTCAAAGGCCACTCTGAAGAGCTCTGCATGCTTTCAAAAGCTTACATACAAATACACTCTTGCAGTACAAATCTCGTATCAGTCAGTATACGATGAACCTAAATCTCACTATAACTAGTATATTAGTGATGAGTACTCTAATTTAGGACAATTGACAAATTAACAAAAAATTGAACCTAAATTGACATACAAATCTAAATAAACCAGGCATAATTTAGGGCATGTAACCTAAATTGAAGACAATTGACATACAAATCTCGAGGTGGGTACGACGGCGGCGGCGTTGGTGGTGCGGCGGCAGTGGTCCGTTTCGTTGCGCGGCGACAGTGGTGGGTTTCGTTGCGCGGCGACAGTGGAGGGCTTTGTGGCACGACCGGAGTGCAAGGCTTGGTGGCGAGGCGTCGGGTGGGGGACGGGAGTGTCGCCGGAGCTGGGTCGCCGTAGAGAAGGGTCGCCGGAGGTGAGAACGGCGGTGCGTGGGTGAGAGCAGGTATTCAGAGAGAGAACGGGGAGAGAGAAAGAAACCAGATGGGTTTTTAAATGGAGGATATTTAGCGACGGAATAATACCGTCGCTAAAACTCCGTCGGTGAATGCATTATTATAAAGACTTTTTGCGACAGACTCTTTAGCGACGGTTTTATTCCGTCGTTTAAATAATTTAAAAAAAAAACTCAAAATTACTAATTTTATAAAAATATTTAGCGACGGTAGGTCCGTCGCTAAAAGTCCGCCGTTAAAACTCCGTTGCAAAATACTTTTACCGACGGTGTCTTCCGTCGGTAATAGTATTTTGCAACGGAGTTTTAACGACGGGATATTCTGTCGCTTAAAGACATTTTTAGCCACGGAATACCTTCCGTCGCTAAAACTCCGTCACCAAATACATATTTTCTTGTGGTGGCGATTGTTTCCCCACGCTCTCCCTCTCTGGAGTAGCGTTTTCTCCGTCGACGGGGCTCCGTCCGACAACCAATCTTTCCAACATCATCATCTCAAACCTCTTAGCACTCTACCTCAGCTTTGCTTTCCCCTGTTTCCTTTGAAGATCATTTTTTCTGTTTCCTTTGCCTCCTTTGCCTTTTGTTTTAGGCTCATTTCTTCCTGTGTTACAGCCCTGCTTTCAACTTTGCTTTCCTGTTTGTCCTAATCATGGACAACATCATAACTCAAACCAGATCTTTACTTTGCGAAGACTTTATTGAGCTTGAAGCAGACAACTTAAATGATACTATGGAAGCAGCCTTAACTCTTGTCGTCAAAGCCATAACTACCAAAACCATCCCCCTCAAACCTCTCCAAAATATCTTGCTCAAAGCGTGGAAACCTTTGAAAGGGATGAAAGTTCAGCACATTCAGGGAAACATTTTCAGCGTTACCTTTAATCACAAATGGGATAGGAAAAGGATAATGGATTCAAGACCTTGGTCGATTATGAGCTCACATCTCGTGGTGAGAGATTGGCCGTCTGATCGTGCTATTGAGGAGTTATCTTTTGACTACTCCCCGTTCTGGATTCGTATTTTTGGATTACCTCCAAACCAGATGATGAAGATAAATACGGAGAAAATAGGTGCCAAAATTGGGAAGGTTCTGGACATTGATTTCACTTCGGACGGAAAAATATCGTGGAACAAGTTTCTAAGGATCCAAGTGGAACTGAACATCACTACTCCTCTGCATTCAGGATTTCATAGATCTAAAGCGGCCAATACCAAATCATGGATAAGCTTGAGGTATGAACGTCTACCTGACTTTTGTTTCAATTGTGGTAGACTTGGTCATGTCCAGAGGGGATGTGTATTTCAATCGCTCATGATGGAAGTTCTGAGAACAACTCCTTTTGGCCCTTGGTTACGAGCTGATCATGAAGGAAATTGCCCCATGGGAGCTGAGTGGAATCTGAATTTGAGTGAAAAATCTACAGTAACAGAACCGGAATCATCTCTGGAAACCACCGGCCGGCGTCTTTCCGTCCAGGAAACGGCAAGCACGTGGTTCAAGGCAGCTCCCTCTCCGTCTGACACCTTTCAGTCGCATCAGCACCCTCTACCTGACACACCGCTCACTCAGACAAAGCCCATCCCTCCTTTCTTCCCCAATTTCAAACCAATCCCATTCCTGCTAAGTAACCTAATCCTACATGCCCCGTCCCGTCTGTGGAAGAACCGAAAGGGACCATGCCCCTAACCATACACAATTTAGACTCCCAACCCTTTCTCTCTGGGTCTAAAAGAAAAAACCAATTCCCTCAAGCCCACAACCCCAAAAAAACCAAAATCGACCCAGCTCTTTATGTATATCTAGGCCCAACCAAAATGTCTGAACCCACTTCCCTCTCACCCATAATCAAGACAAACCAAAACCAACACACCAGACCCCCAAACCAGCCGGCATCCAGAGTTTCTCAGCTTAGAAAAACTAAGAACCAAGTTCATAACTGCCATCCTAAACTCACCACACCCCCTGTGCCTCAACCTGAGCAATTTGATCCTACTGCAATCTGTCAACCTTCTTAATGCCTGGAACAACCCCCCCTGCTGGTGACAAGCACGAGCTTGTCCCACAACCCCCCATGATCTTACATGCTTGGAATGTGAGAGGGCTTGGGCGCATCTCCCGCGTCAGGGCCCTCAAAAAGGATGTGAGAACTCTCTGCTCTGACATCCTGTTTCTTTCTGAAACTCTCTCTCCCTCCTCTAAACTCCTGCCTATTCTTCACTCCCTCAATTTCTTCAACCACTGTTTTGTTGAACCCACAGGCCTCAAAAGACGTTCGGGTGGTCTATGCCTTGCTTGGAAAAAAGGTGTAGATATAGAAATCATTGCTCAAAATTCTTACTTCATCAATGCCCTGGTTTTCTCCGATCCCCCATCCACTCCTTGGATGTTAACTGCAGTTTACGGCCCCTCGCACTGGTGTAATAAGCAACTCTTTTGGGATAATATGGAAGGTCTAGCCAACTCCTTTTCTGGCCCATGGTTATGCATTGGAGACTTCAATGCAGTTACAAACCAATCCGAGAAAAGAGGTGGAAGGCCTGTTTCGACCTCTTCTTCAGGAGGCCTCGGTGGTTTTGTGTCTAAGAATCATCTCGTTGATCTGGGCTTCTCTGGTAATCCCTTCACGTGGAGTAATAACAGACCAAATGCAGCAAACATCAGGGAAAGACTTGATAAGGCATATGCTTCCATTGATTGGAGAATTCTTTTCCCCAATGCATCTGTTACGCACATCCCAGGTAAAGCCTCTTATCACCACCCCATA
This sequence comes from Escallonia rubra, assembly GCA_033065855.1. Classification (NCBI taxonomy): domain Eukaryota; kingdom Viridiplantae; phylum Streptophyta; class Magnoliopsida; order Escalloniales; family Escalloniaceae; genus Escallonia; species Escallonia rubra. Next base: position 29,426 of record JAVXUO010000863.1, on the reverse strand, counting down.
GTCCTTCGTACTCATCAAATAAACAAGGTTGGCCCTAAGCCGTTTCGCTTCATTGCGGCTTGGACTCGTGACCCAACGGCAAAATTTGTCATCAAATCCGCTTGGAGAAGACAGGTACAAGGAGCAGCAGAATTTGCATTATGCAGGAAAACGGATTATACTCGTAAGGCTCTTCAGGATTGGAATTTTTCGCATTTCAGGCACATTCAGACCATCATAGCTCAGCTCACTAAAAGACTAGATGTCATCCAAAGATGCGAACCCTCTGTTCACAATTTGGAACTTGTGAATAACATAAGGATGGAGATTGATGAACAATTACGAAGAGAAGAATCCTTATGGCATCAAAAATCAAGACTTTCCTGGAGGATGGATGGGGACCTTAATACGAGATTCTTCCATTTGAGTACACTCATTCGCAGAAGGAGAAATTCCATTGATTTCCTCAAGGATGCCACGGGTCAATGGCTGTCAAGCAGGAAAGAAATAGGTGACTGCATCAATTCACATCTTCAGCAAACTTTTCAATCCTCAAACCCAGTCATTCCCTCTGATCTTTCTGGTCTCATCTCGCCTAGCCTATCGCAAGCAGATGTTGAGCTTTTATGTACGATTCCTACGGAGGATGAAGTCACCAGCACGTTGAAACACTTTGATGGCCTTAAAGGCCCTGGTCCAAATGGCATGCCTTCTTTATTCTACAAGACTTATTGGGACATTGTTCATCCGGAAGTTTGCAAAACTGTGATCAATTTCTTCAGAGGAGAGCCCCTTCGAGAACTTAATCACACTCACATTGCATTGATTCCCAAAATCACAGCTCCAACCAAAGCGAAACATTACCAACCCATAAGTTTATGCAATGTCGTGTACAAGGTGATTTCCAAAATTTTGGCGAACAAGCTCAAGCCTCTATTGCACAAAATCATTTCCCCTATGCAGGGAGCTTTCGTCCCAGGAAGACTTATCAACGATAATAGCATTATCGTGCAAGAGATTTGGCACACTATGAGAAAGAAAAGAGGAAAAGGACTGATGGCGATCAAAATCGATATGGAAAAAGCTTATGATAGAGTCGAGTGGCAATTCCTCTTCAATGTTCTGAGAAATTTTGGCTTTCCGGACACATGGATAAACTGGGTATACCAATGCATCACTACCACCAGTTTTGCAACTCTTATTAATGGAGTTCCCCATGGTTTCTTCAGACCTCAGAGAGGACTCCGCCAAGGCGACCCGCTATCCCCTTTCCTTTTCATCATCACCTCTGAAATTCTCACCAGGCTTATCTTAAAGGAGGAAGTTTCGGGCAGTATCCACGGAATTAAAGCGAGTAGGGGTAGCCCCCTATCTCGCACCTACTTTTTGCTGATGATTTACTCATTTTTTGCAGGGCAAATGATAGTGAAGCTAAACATGTCCAAAGATGTCTAGAAATCTATAACGATTGGTCCGGACAATGCATCAACCATCAGAAATCTCAGATTCACTTTAGCAAAAGTGTCAGCCCTGGAACCGAAAGAGCTATTTGCAGAAGCCTCAACTTCAGAAAAGCTTCTAGAGACTCGAAGTACTTGGGACTTCCTCTTTTTACCAACCAGCTGAAGATGTCGGCCTTTGCAAGCTTGTTTGAAAGGGTTGACAGACGACTAGCAAGTTGGAAATCCAAATTCCTATCCTTTGCTGGACGAGCCACTTTAATTAAGTCAACTGCTATGGCTATTCCAATTTACACAATGTCCACGTTTCTCCTTCCGAAGAAATTGACTGAATTACTAGATAAAAAGCTTTGAAATTTCTGGTGGGGTATGAAAGATGATGGGCAACATCATTTTTTCCCCAAAGCATGGGATGCGATTTGCACGCCGAAGTCTACAGGAGGTCTTGGTTTCAAGAGATTGCATGCGGTAAATCTAGCTCTCACTGCAAAAATAGGTTGGACTATTTTGACAAAGCCAAATACTTTTTGAGTTCAGATAATGGCTTCTAAATACCTCAAAGGCACGCCTTTCCTTGAACTGAAAGCAAAAATACTCTTCATCATGGCTCTGGAAAGGTATCTGTAAGACTCAGCATATCATTAAGCTTGGTCTTGGTTACATTGTTGGTAACGGTAGTTCTACGAACATTTGGCAAGATCCCTGGATTCTATCTTCTGAAGGTTTCGTAAAGGCATTCTCAGCGAGCCAAGGCCGCGGTATCAGCATGGTCTCAGAACTCATCACAGCCACTACCAATTCATGGAACCTTCATATAATCGGTGAGCTGTTTGCTAGCGATTTGGTGAATCTGATCCTGAAAATTCAGCTTCCTTCCCTTCCAACCCAAGATTTCATAGCTTGGATCCCAAATAGATCAGGAATATTCACAACCAAATCTGCTTACTTGGAAGCAAACAAACTCAGATTTTCTCTAAATAGCTCTTTCCATCCTTCTTTCTGGAACAAGCTGTGGAAAGCTAAAATTCGTGAGCGTCACAAAATTCTTATTTGGAGGATTGCGTGGAACATTCTTCCAATCAAACCAATTTCGGATCAGCTAATCTCAGTCCCTAGCAATCTTTGCCCCTTGTGTGGTGTCCTCCCAGAAACAGTGTATCACTTGTTCTTTGAATGCAGCTTGTCAAGGATCCTTTGGCTGAGATCACGAATGGGGTTTAGACCACCTCAAGCATCGACGACACCAAGTGACTGGCTAATGGCCATTTTGGATTGCCATGGTCTCTCGGCAACCAACCAGATGGAATACACGATTTTTGCGGCCATTCTCATGGATCTTGTCTAGTTCCATCGAAACAAGGTAGTTCATGATAATTTTACTATTAACGTGATGAATCTGGCGGAAACCATTAACAAGGAGACCCAAGCTGTAGTTGAAGCCTTCAACAAACATACTCCCCTGAGATTTGAAGCTAGAGGTTGGTCACCCCCCCCCCCCCTTCCGGGATGGAGCAAACTCAATTTCGACGCAGCAATCAGAGGTTCTGAAGCTAGTTTAGCTGTGATTTGCCGGAATGATAGCGGTATATTTGAATTTGGTTACACAATGAAAGCAAATACAAAGAATGCTGAGGAAGCAGAGGCACTGGCAGCCTTGTTGGCCATAAGGAAAGCGGTGGAATACAAGAAGAAATATGTTCTTCTGGAAGGTGATGCTCAGAACATAACCAGCCTCATTCAAGATAATCTGTCTACCCCTCCATGGAGATGCAAAAACATCTTCCATGATTTATGTGCTCTATTAGATTTTATCCCTTGCTGGGAAGTTATGCACACTCCAAGAGAAGGGAATCGGGCCGCTCATAACCTTGCTACAAAGGCTTTTGTTTACATCCTTTTTGGCTTTGTTCCACCTTCATCCAATCTTTTGTGTAATTTGGAAGAAGGTGGGAACATGGTTGTAATCCGTTAATTTTAATACAATGTCGTCTTTGGTACCCAAAAAAAAAAAAAAGTAGACACTACCTTTTTCTCTCTTTCTCTTTCATTTCTCATTAATTTTCTGACACACATCTCTCTATCTCTTTCCTTTCGCACGTCAATTTCTGACTTTCTCTGTCCTTGTTCTCTCTTTCTCTCCCCTCTTTTCTCTCAGATCTTTTTTGTTCTCTCTCATCGTCCTCTCCCCTCCTTTCTTCTTTCTCTCTGGTGTCATGTGAATCCTACTGTTGCTAATGTCTGATTTCATGATACGAAATGGCAAAAGTGATATATTACGTTGCCGTCAATACAGAGATTTCTGCTCCTGCGTGCATCACCAGCCTTATAGCAAGCTTAATTTATACCTTGGAACAAATAAAAGGCTTAGGTAGCTGATGCCAAACAGCAAAATACTTCTCATCACTTCATAACATTCCCAACCGCAAGGCCAAAAAGGAAAATAAACAACTTGAAATCAGAATGAAGTGACAAAAAGTTTCAGTCATTTAGATTGATACTTTTACTTAGGATACAATCAATGTGACCCAAGGTCCCAATCCCAACCTAGATCCAGCAAGACAATGGTAACATAGAGCATTTGATAATCTCAATAAGTCAAACATAATTTTCCAAATGGTGGTACTGCAAGGACACCGGAGAGAAAGAAGAAAGGAGGGGAGACGAGGATGAGAGAGAACAAAAAAGATCTGAGAGAAAAGAGGGGAGAGAAAGAGAGAAAAAGGACAGAGAAAGTCAGAAATTGACGTGAGAAAGGAAATACACACAGAGAGAGAGAGAGAGAGAGAGAGAGATGTGTGTCAGAAAATTAATGAGAAAGGAGAGAGAAAGAGAGAAAAAGGTAGTGTCTACTTGTCCACTACATAATGTAGCGGATGAGAAAGGAGAGAGAAAAAGGTAGTGTAACTACAAGAAAAGACGTTTTTTGCGACGAAATCTATTCCGTCGCTAAAACGAGTTTTACCGACGGAAACCTCCGTCGATAAAACTCCGTCGTAAAATATTATTATCGACGGAATTAACTGTCGATAATAATTTATGGCGACGACTTTTGCCGACGGACTTTTAGCAACGGAAAAGATCCGTCGCTAAAAACTCTGTCGGTAAAAATAGACCTTCAACGACGGACTTTTAGCGACGGATATATTCCGTCGCTAAAAGTTTATTTAACCCTCAGATCTGGTTTTCTCTCTCACCGTTTCTCTCTTCGAAAATCCCAAAAAAGGCTCCGGCGATTGAACCACCACCGTTCTCACATCCTGCCCCACCTACGGCGCCAGCGAAAGCCACCGAAAGCCTCGACACCGGCGGTGACCTCCCTCGACACTGGCGACTCCCATCAGGTAATTTATTTATTTTTTATTTGCTTTGACTTTGTTTACTTCTAGCCAGTCGCTTTTCATATTCGTGTATGATTTGCTGTGAATTTGTGACTTTCGTGTATGATTTCAGCAGTGACCTCCTTAGCCAGTCATTTTTTCATTTGCTGTGACTTTGCTATTTCTTTGTTTCACATTTTGTGCACGATTTCGGCACGCTATATTTACTGATGCATAATTTCACTTTGAAATACTATCTCGTCTTGCCATTCTATTGTGGGTAGTCTTGCTATATACGATCGGGTTGTCACCTTATTTGTTTTATACTTCATAAACTCATTGTTTGTACCATATATATATATATATATATATATATATATATATATTATGGCTTAGGGCTTAATTTAGGTATTTTTGAAAACTAAGTAATAGTAATAAGCAAACAAGTAAAACTCAATAATGTGAATTTAAAGAACATAGAAAATGATAAACAAGCATAATTCTCGTTGTGACAATGCCAGTGAACTATATATATGCATGGCAAAAAACATAACCAACTTTATGTGGTGTAATTCATTCATGATTAGTGAGCATGGTATACTTTGAGGGTAATCCAAAGAGTTGAAGTGTAGATAAGCTATTGATCGGTTGGGCATAAATTTGGTAAGACACAACTTTTTTGGCTAATCTGGTAAGACAACCCAAGTGTTGAGAGTAATTGATCTCTCCACAGCTAATGCAGAGATATAAGTCCAGTTTCAGTTCCCGCTCCAGCGTGTAAGAACAACCATCAGTCAATAGCGTGGCAAAATCATGAAAAGTTTTTTATTACATAAAATTTTCTCCAATGTTACGTTTAGCAATCTCAAAAGAGCACAACCTTGCCAACGAGGGTTGGTTCAGCGGTCCCCAAGATCTCAATCCAGGTTTCCCACCTGGCAAACTTACGTCCTCGCCCTGCTTGTGCTCCACACACGGGTCCTTGTGCGCTTCGGCCCTGACATAGGTGCGGGAATCGGGGGCTCAGATGTATGTGGCGGCCTTGTAGGTCCCCGAGGCGCAATACTCCCTGCCGGTTGGATTAGAGCCTTACGGTCCAGCCTTTTATGTACCCAAAAAAAAGAGCACAACCTTCAGTCTGTTCGAGTGTCTAAACCTTCTTTCATCGTTCCAAAAATGAAAAAGCGATAAAATCTACTGCATCAAAAAACATAACAATGCAAATAGAGTTAATGACACAATGATGTCCCATTTACACTTAATAAATTGTCTCCTGAAAAACTGTATAGTGAAAATTTTCTAGCCGACAAATGCTTGATAACATGTGTGCAGATTGAATAGAGAGTGTTTTACTAAAAGGGTGTGCACATACCTATTAAATAGGTTTGACAATGTTTTACCTCAAAGGATATCTCATTGTCTGTATAACCTGCTAAATCTTTATGTTTAGATTAAAAAACAAATGAGGCTATAGTTCGCTATTTACACCAACTTAGTATTTATTGCTAAAAGTGTGTATATTAATAATATTAGATTTGGCGACAAATTTTGTTTTTTTGTAGGATGCCTTGCAAATAGTAAAAAGAATGCCTTGCCTAAAAGACATACTCAAGTCTAAACTACTTTTCAACCATAAGAGTACATGAGTAAACTTTCACCTCTAATCATGTACCTACCTAAAAACTTGAGATGCCATTAAACAACAAAAAAGGGGTAAAATAAAAAATGGAGTATCATTAACATTGCAATAGAACTTATAGTTGTTATTATGTCTTCCAAGCGAGCATGTATAAGCTTGTTAATAGGTATTTATTGATAAAAGTTGTATAAAAAAATACTTTCAGATTAAAACGACATCTTCTTTTTTTAAATGCCTTAATCGAATTGAACTCTAATTAAACCCTAAATTGAATGCCTTAATCGAATTAAACCCTACAAAAAACTAATTGAACCCCTAATTGAACCCTAAATTGAATGCACTAATCCAACCGAACCCTAAATTGAACCCCTAATTGAATCCTAAATTGAATGCCCTAATCCAACTGAACCCTAAATTAAACTTATTGAACCCCCTAATTTAACTCTAAATTGAATGTCCCAATTCAACCGACCCCTAAATTGAACTAATTAAACCATAATTGAACCCTAAATTAAAGTAATTGAATCCTAAATTGAATGACCTAATCGAATCGAAACCTAAATTAAACTAATTGAACCCCTAATTGAACCCTAAATTGAATGCCCTAATCCAATCGAACCCTAAATTGAACTAATTGAACCCCTTAATTAAACCCTAAATTGAATGCCCCAATTCAACCGAACCCTAAATTGAACTAATAGAACCCCTAATTGAACCCTAAATTGAAGTAATTGAACCCTAATTAAACACTAAATTGAATGCCTTAATCGAATCGAACCCTAAATTAAACTAATTGAACCCTAAATTGAATGTCATCATCCAACCGAACCCTAAATTAAACTTATTGAACCCCCTAATTGAATGCCCCAATTTAACCGACCACTAAATTGAACTAATTGAACAATAATTGAACCCTAAATTGATGTAATTGAACCCTAATTAAACCCTCAATTGAATGCCCTAATCGAATCGAACCCTAAATTAAACTAATTGAACCCTAAATTGAATGTCCTAATCCAATCGAACCCTAAATTGAACTAATTGAACCCCCTAATTGAACCCTAAATTGAATGCCCCAATTCAACCGAACCCTAAATTGAACTAATAAAACCCCCTAATTGAACCCTAAATTAATTGCCCTAATTGAATCGAACCCCAAATTGAAATAATTCAAGCGCATCAGATATGTGCATTTTGAACAATTTTTTCCCATTTGAACATTGATCATTTGTTTGATAATTTTAGGTTGTTAATTGTGCATTTGAGAATTGTGATTATTGATTGATGATTTTAGGTTGTTAATTGATGATTTTAGGTTATTAGTTGTGCATTTGAAGTAAATGAGATTATTAATTGATAATTTTAGGTTGTTAATTGATGATTTTAGATTGTTAATTGTGCATTGAGCATTTGAGATATTAAGATTATTGACGGAGGATGGGACCCAATTGGATTGAATGTGTGATTTTTATTGCATTGAGCATTTGAGAATTGAGAATTAAGAATTGAGATTGTTGACGGAGGATGGGACCCAATTGGATTAAGATCCCCATTAGGTAGCACAGACACAAACACCACGTCCGATCAACGCCGACACCGAAACAACATATTTTAGGTTTATACTTGTGGACACCTCTTCAATGGGTGTCCGGCACCTCTTCAATGGGTGTCCGACACGGTGTCCGACAATTAAAAAATAAATCAATGTCTTCGACCACCACTGAGAGGTGTTAGACACGTGTCCAGAGGTGTCCAACACGTGCCCGGATGTGTCGATGAGGTGTCGAGGTGTCAGAAGGTCACGAACACCCCGTCCTATCGACACCGACACCGACACCGAAAAATATTACATTTTTGCTTTATACTTGTGGACACCTCTTCAAGGGGTGTCCGACACCTCTTCAAGGGGTGACGGAAATGGTGTCCGGCATTTAAAAAATAAATCAATGACTTTAGATGTGTCTAGAGGTGTCGGTACGTGTCGAACACGTGTCCAGAGGTGTCCGACACGTTTTCAGAGGTGTCTGACACGTTTCTCGATGTGTCGATGAGGTGTCGAGGTGTCGGTAGGTCACGAAAACCACATCCGATCGACACTGATACCAAAATGTCACATTTTGGCTTTATACTTGTGGACATCTCTTCAAGAGGTGTTCGACACCTCTTCAAGGGTGATGGACACAGCGTCCGGCATTTAAAAACTAAATCAATGTCTCCGGACGTGTTGGACACCATACCGACACCCTATATGAGGTATTAGGAATTGAGATTGTTGACTGTGCTTTGAGAATTGAGATTGTTGACGGAGGATGTGACCCAATTGGATTGAGATATCTGTGAATTAGTTGAATGGTTGGTTATTGAATTTAGGTTAATTAGGTTAACGCGACATTTTTAGCACCCCTTAGAATCTCATCGTGGCTCCAGCACTGGCTATAATTAGCCCTAATTAGTCCCGATTAACCATAATGAACCCAATTAACCCTAATTAGCTCTAAGGAGCCTAATTAGTTTTAATTAACCCTAAGAACCCAATGAAAATTAAATTAGCTGTAATTACCCCAAATTGATCCTAATTAACACCAATCAGTCCAAATTAAACACTAATTAGCCCTAATTACTCATATCTTGTAGACCCGTGATTAGATTAATTAAACCCTAAAACCTAACTAAACTCTGATTACGCGCCTAAGTAGTCGTAATTAAGCCTAATAACCTAATTAAGCCTAATTAGGACTAATCAACACTACTTCGCACAATTAAACCCTAATTAGTTCAAAATAATCCTAATTAGTATCAACCCTAATTAGCTATAATTAGTCTAAGCTAATCCTCATTAACACTAATTAGCCCTAACATAACCCAATTAAGCCTAATTAGCCCTAATTAGGACTAATCGACACGACTCCGCACAATAACACCCGACTATTAGCTCAAAATAACCCTAATTACTCCTAATCAACCCTAATTAATTATAATTAGCCCAAGGTAATTGTCAAAAACACTAATTAGCCCAGAGTTGGTTCCATTACTCGTTGCTTATAAACCCTGCATTCTTTATATTCGTTGTTGTTTTGCGAAGTCTATTGGCAATGAGATGGTTCAACTCATTGCCAACGAATTCTATTTAAAATGGAATTGGTAACATATGCAATGATCTTTCTGCAGTTTTGATATTTCGGAAAGATTCTTGCATATATTATCAATTTATGAACGTATGCTTGCATAAAAACCCTTAGTTCCCGTTCAAAGGTAGTCATTACAAAGTAATGCTTTGTAATGAGCCTTTGGATGTCCAGTTTGGACAATTTGGAAAAGCTACGTGTTTATAAATCAGTATTTCAACTCATGCTCTGTGTTCTATGTCAGAGATATTTGGTACACACTCTCATGTGTTTCTCCGGGTGCATACAGATCTGGTGTTCTAACATTCGTCAAACCTTGCAAGGTAAAGATGAGTGTTAAAACACCTTATCGATGTCGTGTACTTGGAGAAATGCGGGGAGGTGCTGCCGAATTTTCTGCAGACATAGGACTAAGCATGAGTTATTCACTGTTTTATAAACATGTGCTTTTTTGAATGGAATAGGACCACTACCTAGTAGAGAATGGAGGGGAAATACATAGACATGTTGTCACATTCATGCATTCATATTTACATCGACCCTGCCTAATGATTGGTCATAATTGAAGGTGGTATACAGTATGATAATTCAGTCGTCATGTCGGTCGATCGAAGTTGGATGAAAAGGAAGAATGCTGACAATTTTGAGGATCGCGTTGACGAATTTCTCGACTTCACTTACGCGCATCCTGCACATGTTGACTTTGATAAGATAAGGTGTCCGTGCGGTAGATGTGAGTTGTTGCATTAGAGAAAAATAATTGAAGTAAAATGGCATCTTCGTTGCTACAGTTTTATGGGTGGATACATAAGATGGACGCAGCACGGGGAAACGATAGTATTGTTGTCTAACCTGGCTAGTCAAACTAAAGTTAGGGAGGAGGCACTGTATGATTACCGAGATGTGATTATGGATGTTGGGCATGCTAATGTTGACTGGGGTAATGACGGTGGTGACGACAGTCCCCAACCACCGAACGCGGGGGCTCATCAGTTTTATGAGTTGTTGAGAGCTGCGGAAGAGCCGATGTGGGATGGAGCTCTGAAACACACACGGCTGTCTGCGGTTAGTAGGTTATTACAGTTGAAAATTAGACCACAGGTTGAGTGAGAAAGGTTTTAACGAGTTTGTTACCTTAATTAAAGAAATTCTGCCCGAAAGTGAAAAGCTACCGCCGTCGTACTATGACGCGAAAGAAGATGATGAGGAAACTTGGGTTGAGCTATGAGCGGATAGATACATGCAATAACAATTGTGTATTATTCTGGAAACAGAATAAGGATTTGTCACGGTGTCCAGTATGTGATCATTCGAGGTACAAATCGGACAAAAGGAAGAAGAAAAGCATTGGATGGAAGATATTGCGATATTTCCCGATCACACCACGGATTCAGAGAATGTACTACTCCTCCAATACTATTGAACATATCAAGGCTCACCGTGAGACTCGTAGCAACGATGCTGATATGCTGACACACCCAACTGATGGAGAGGCGTGGAAGGAGTTTGATGGCAGGCATCCAGTCTTTGCTCAGGAAGTTCAGAATGTTAAACTTGGTCTGGAAACCGATGGGTTCAACCCTTTCGGTCAGTCTACCACGCCTTACTCCTCTTGACCTGTTATTATTGTCCCTTACAACCTTCCACCAAGCATGTGCATGAAAAAGCAGTACATGTTCTTGTCGTTGCTCATTCCGGGGCCGAAGAGTCCCGGCAAGGACATAGATGTGTATTTAAGGCCGTTGATTGATGAGTTAAAATAGTTATGGAATCATGGAGTCGAAACATATGATGCATCCTTTAAACAGAATATTCAAATGAGGGCTGCTTTGATGTAGACTATACATGATTTCCCCGCATTGGGAATGACGTGTGGCTGGAGCACACATGTGAAGCTAGCATGCCCTGCTTGTATGGGCGTGAACCCCGGTCATATGTTAAAGCACGGCGGAAAGCCCTCATGGTTCGGATGTCACCGTAATCTTTTGCCACCGGGCCATCAGTTTCGTAGGCAGAAAGATAAATTTGACGGGACAATCGAGCATGATGTTATCACACTGGACTACCCATCTGGTAAAGAAGTGCTCTCACACCTGGAGGCACTTGATACTGACATACCACACGGCAAGGGTGTGCCAGATCAGAAGATTCCAGGGTACGGGAAATAGCACAACTGGAGAAAATTTTGTATTTTCTGGGAGTTAGCCTACTGGAGGACGCTCGTTATCCGAAACAACATCGATGTAATGCATATTGAGAAGAATGTTTTTGATAATGTGTTCAACACAATGATGAATGCCAAGGGAAAATTGAAAGATCACCTTAAAGCGAGAAGGGATCTACAGTAGTTGGGTGTACGCCGTGAATTGCATCCTCGGACAGTTAGTGGGCGGACGATACTTTCGAAATCATCTTATTGTTTAGACAAGAAACAAGTGGAGAAGGTCTGCCAGTGGGTTAAGAATTTGAAGCTTTCAGATGGGTTTGCGTCCAACATATCTCGTTGTTGCAATGTATCATAATGCAAGTTCCGAGGGATGAAGAGTCACGACTGCCACGTATTCATGGAGAGATTCATTTCTATTGCATTCCGGGGATTATTGCCACGGGTTGTTTGTGAGACTTTGACTGAATTATCTCATTTCTTTCGAGATATATGTTCTTCTACGATCCGGGTGAGTAACATGAAAGTGCTTGAGAAGAATATTGTGGTGACGATTTACAAGCTGGAGAAAAGCTGCCCACCTTCGTTCTTTGACTCAATGGATCATCTGCATGTTCACTTGGCGTATGAAGCTAAGATGGGTGGACATGTGCAATATCGGTGGATGTATCCCTTCGAGCGGTAATCTTTAAATTGCTACAGTTGTTCGTTTACACTTAATACGACACCTATTATCATTGATATTCCACCTAACTCGATTCGTTAAACTTCTAAGTTTATGTTCCATTTAAAGAAAAAAGTCTGCAATAAGGCTCGGGTTGAGGGCTCAATTGCGGAGGCTTACGTAATGGAAGAACTTGTAAACTTTTGTAGTCAATATTTCGGGCCTAATGTTGATACAAGGTTAAATCAAGTAGGCCAAAATGACCTCGGATCAAGCACAAACTTGGAAGGGCAATTGTCAATATTCAAGCAGTCAGGTAGTTCGTTCGACCGAACGTATACTCGATGGCTAACGGATGAAGAGTATAGTGCTGCAACAATATATGCCCTTCTAAATTGCGATGAAGTTTTGGCATTCGTTGAGTAAGTTAAAGTCTTAATTCACTTACATTGCTGTACATAATTGAAAGTGTGTGATAAGTGAGTCAACTATATTGGTTTGCAGTGAGTTCGATGTAGAATCTTTAATCACTGATCCCGCTGGACTTGAATCTCATCGGAAATCACAATTTGTGCAGTGGTTCAGAAGGCGTGTAAGATTGTTAAACGAAATTATATTATGTGTTATATACAATTCTGTGGCCAATTAGTCTATTGATTTATCCTTAATGTTTACCGTCATCTACAATAGGTTCAGTCAATGGATAGACCAGTGGCCTCCTGCTTGAAATTACTAGCTGAAGGCCCTAACAAACAAACATCCTGTCATGGAGGCAATATCATCAACGAGTTTAGGTTTAACGTAAAAGATGATGACCGAACAAAACAAACCCAAAACAGTGGAGTCTTGGTCAACGGTAACTGTTATGCCGAGAATTGCATGGACTTTTACGGAGAGCTAGATGAGATTTTTGAGCTAACATATCTGGGTTCCCAAAACCGCCTGGTAATGTTCAAGTGTACGTGGTTCAATGTCACATGCAGTAGAGGAATCCGTGTTAGCTCTCAAGGGATTGTAGACGTCAATGTCAAGTTAAGACTTGCATCAGACGAGCCATTTGTGTTTGCTAGTCAAGTTGTACAAGTCTTTTACGCGGAGGACGTCACCAATCCTAAATCTCATTGGTATGCAATTATCAAGTCCAAGAAATTGCCCGTAACATATGACAGTGAGCTAGACTCTTTTCATCCCGACTAACCACCTGTCTTGTTCCCTGTTGAGGTCAACAACGAGAAGGACGATCTTCCTCTTCCAACAACACTTCATGTAGGAGAAGAAGTCGTAGATAATGACGCGGAAGATGTGGAAAGTGTTGGAGATAATGTGACAGAGTCTACTGATGAAGATGATGAATTAGAAGATGAAGAGGACGACGAGTCCCACGAAGAAGAGGACGACGAGGAAAGTGATGAAGATGATGATGATTCTCAAACTGAAAATGATTGAGTTGTAATGTTGTAACATCACGGAAAAAATGTAGTAACATTTTAGAACTTGGTTCATATTGATGTGTTTTTGCACCTTCGTTCATATATATATAGTGCTGATGATGATTTCTGCCAAATTATTGTTTTAATGTGTTAATGTCTTTGTAATTTATCTATACGAAGTCAGATATGGATAGGATACAGGCTATTCGTGGCCAGGCTGGACGCCGAGTTGTTTCCTCCCTGGTGGGTCGCACCTCGTCATTGCCCACTGATGACGAGGCACAGAGTGCTCGCGTACAGCAGATGGGGCCCCAGCTCCAGCCCCAGCCGTCACCCCAGCCCGACGCAGATTCATCCCACACGCGCGTTGATTCTCCTTCTTCCATGGGTTCTACCTCAGGTATAGTTGATAACGGTGTTTAGTACATTTTCGCTAGCCTTATATTTAAAGTATATTTGAACTGTATTAATGACTATGTTTTGTAGGATCTCGATGAGGTCATGGTCCGACACGTGGGGTACGCATCGACCCCCAGCGTAAACAGAGTGTTATGCTCACCCAGGAGGGCCTGTAAGTAAAAAAAAATCACATCATGCCTTATATTTAAAATTTTGGGGTATTAATTTATATTTGAACTGTATTAATTAATTTATTTACTTCTTTGGCAGGATGTGGGAGAATCAGGCGAGGATGAAGATCAGCGTTCTTGTGAAGGGCCGATTCTTCGAGCCACGCCTGTACTGGAAAGACTGGGATGCCGCTCTGAGGGAGTCCCTATGGGAGGAGTGGCTGGTACGGTGAAGTATTTTTTTTTCTACGATAGTATTTATTTAATTAGAGTTTGTTTTCTGTAGTTAATTTGTATTATTGAATGCCTTACAGGAGGGGTTCACATTTGACTCGCCTGATCAGCAGGCACTGGGGCAGCATGCCTTCTTTGCTTACATCTGCAAGAATTACATTCGATGGCTCTACGACGCATGGGACCGGGCGAAGAAGATGCTGCCCGTGAAGGGCCGATTCTTCAAGCCACGCCTGTACTGGAAAGACTGGGATGCCGCTCTGAGGGAGTCCCTATGGGAGGAGTGGCTGGTACAGTGAAGTATTTTTTTTTCTACGATAGTATTTATTTAATTAGAGTTTTTTTTCTGTAGTTAATTTGTATTATTGAATGCCTTACAGGAGGGGTTCACATTTGACTCGCCTGATCAGCAGGCACTGGGGCAGCATGCCTTCTTTGCTTACATCTGTAAGAATTACCTTCGATGGCTCTACGACGCATGGGACCGGGCGAAGAAGATGCTGCCCGTGAAGGGCCGATTCTTCGAGCCACGCCTGTACTGGAAAGACTGGGATGCTGCTCTGAGGGAGTCCCTATGGGAGGAGTGACTGGTACGGTGAAGTATTTTTTTTTCTACGATAGTATTTATTTAATTAGAGTTTGTTTTCTGT
Organism: Escallonia rubra; assembly: GCA_033065855.1. Classification (NCBI taxonomy): domain Eukaryota; kingdom Viridiplantae; phylum Streptophyta; class Magnoliopsida; order Escalloniales; family Escalloniaceae; genus Escallonia; species Escallonia rubra. The sequence goes on along the minus strand of JAVXUO010000863.1, from coordinate 14,195 downwards.
AGTTAATTTGTATTATTGAATGCCTTACAGGAGGGGTTCACATTTGACTCGCCTGATCAGCAGGCCCTGGGGCAGCATGCCTTCTTTGCTTACATCTGCAAGAATTACCTTCGATGGCTCTACGACGCATGGGACCGGGCGAAGAAGATGATGCCCGAGGGTGCCCTGATGACGGAGATGATGAGATATCCCCCACATTGGATATCTCCGACTGTATGGGGGGAGATGATAGATCGGTGGGTTACGGATCCAGGCTGGGAAGCCAAGAGTAAGAGCGGGGCCGAGAACAGACATAATAAAGATCCGACGCACACGGGGGGGTCGGTGCCACACGACATCGTCCGAAACATGAATGCGGTCAAGCACCTGGATCTGGAGGAGGATGAGGTCGTAGCTCTGATGTATAGTCAGACGCACGTGCAGAAAAAGGACAAAGACGAGCCGCACCGGACGGACGACTATATTTCAGATATTGCTCGGCGGATCGATGTGAGTCAATTTGTTTAAGTTGTTATTTTTTGTCTTTCTATCCTCAACGTCAGTTGCATTAATTAATGCCCTAACATATCTTTAAATCACTGTTTTTGCAAGCCTCGTATGAACAGCTTAGGGGGTCCGAGCAGCAGTTCGGACAGCCATCAGCGTCAACTAGTATGGGTGCGAGTACTGCGGCGTTGAAGCGATGGTTGGATACGCCGGAGGTCGTCAATTGGCTGAAACGCCGTATACGCGACCTGCCTAGCACGACTGCTCGTGCCGTGATAGGAGCGTCCTCACCCCCCGCTGCCCCTCCACAGACGCCGACTCCTCGGCATCTGTTGGACGATGAGGAGATCCAGAGCATTACTACGGTGGTGTTAAGGATGATCAGGGAGCAGGATCAGCAGGTACCGCTGCTGGACATGTCGAGCCGGCCCCGGATCAGCAAGATCCAGTTCTGGGACTCGGCAACCCCTGATAAGCCCTTTCTCGTGCCCGGTCCAAGCTTGTCCCCCCCCACTCGGCTTGTACTTTTCTCTCCTCCCCTAAACGACTGTATCCGGTTCCCGGCTTGTACATCATGAGTATTTTTTATAATAAACATTTTTTATGATTGATTATATATATTTCTTCGTGTATTGATTATTGTACATTATTGTTGAGAAATGAAAATTTTATTACAGGTCTGGGTAATAGTGTTCTTACTATCAACTTTTTAGCGACGGAAAATTTCGTCGCTAAAAAATCTTATTTAGCGACGGAATGTACCGTCACTAAAACATTTATTCCGTCGCTAATTTCACAAAACAGAAAATAAATTAAAATACCTAAAATATAATTAGCGACGGATATTCCGTCGCTAATTAATAAATAACTCTGTCGCTAATTAATAAATTAAAAGTGAAATATTACACGACGGATTTGAAAATTCCGTCGCCAAACTTTTAATAACGGGCTTTTATACGAGGGACTTTAAGCGACGGTAAATCCGTCGCTAAAACCTTTAGCGACGGATTTTGGGCTTTTAGCGAAGGATTTCCCCGTCGCTAAAAGCCTTTTTTCTTGTAGTGTGTCTACTTGTCCACTACATAATGTAGCGGATGGAGCAGAAGGGTATTTTTGTCAAAACATTGTCCCCTACATTACGTAGCGGACGGATAAAAAAAACACAAAAAAAAAAAATATTTAGACCATCCAGAGATCGCGCGTGGACGACCAGATCGCGCTAGCAACTTGTCCCATTTTGCTAGCGCTATCAATGGATCAACTCCCATATATATATATATATATATATATATATATATATATATATATATATATGGGAGTTGATCCATTGATAGCGCTAGCAAAATGGGACAAGTTGCTAGCGCGATCTGGTCGTCCACGCGTGATCTCTGGACATATATATATATATATATATATATATATATATATATATATATATATATATATATATATATATATATATATATATAGGACGGTCCAGATCGCGCTAGCAAAATAGGAGAAGTTGCAAACGCGATCTGACCGTCCATCCCGAAAGATGGACGGTCCAGATCGCGCCTTTTTCAAAACCTGTCAGACGTCCGCCATACAGTATGGCGGACGGGTTTTTTTACCAAATTGCCCCTCCGCGCCTGTCCGCTATACAGTAGCGCGGAGGGCATTAATGTCCTGATGGGAGACAGCAAAAAGTCGTCCGCCATACAGTATGGCGGACGTTCCTAGGTCTGACACCTGTCAGGGCCTGTCCCGTCAGTTTTTTCGGCAATGACGGTTATCTTGTCCTTTCTGTCACGTCAACAGTGTCCGCTATACAGTTTAGCGGACGTTTAGCCATCCGGGATATTGTATCGCGGACGTAGTAGCCATCCGCGGTACTGTATTGCGGACGTTCAGTATACTTGCAAACGGCAGTAACTACGGCACCACTCTTCTCCACTCTTTCTACTCACAAAATATACACTTTCTACGCAATATCCAATCTTTACCACCGGCGTTGGCAAGCATATCGGCGACATTCCGGTGTTCAATATACCCTAAATCGATCACGTAAGTTCACAAAATCTACCATTTTTTGTCTGTAATATTCGGTTATGATGAATATTGCGTTTTATATATGTATGTTCTTGTTCTTGTGCAAGCGTTTGCAAAATCCGATTCCGTAATAGTATATATATTTATACATATGAGTACATATGCTAACATTGTACGTATCATTCATGTCCTAACTCGTTATATGTATTATGCATGTGCTAGCGTCGTAGTTTCGCTTCTTATTATGAAAATCCAAAACGTAAAATCCAAACTGAGAAGGTTTTTCCATAATTTCAGTTGCAAAAAATGGAATTTAACCCTGGACCTGAAGACCCATCCGTGTTATACGACCAAGCTAACCATATCAGTACGCTCATATGGGATGGTGGAGTAAGATACATTATTTATAAACTTTTCTTATTCTTACGAACGTTGTATATACCGTTGAGAGCGCTTAAATTGTATTTATTAATTCGTAGGAAAGAGAACTTGTCAACACCGTAGAAGTATCTCGCGATATAGTATCGTGGAAACTGAACACCGCCCAGAAGAGGATACTGCGTGGAATTGGGTTTGGGATTTTCACGCATGGGCAGATATTTCAACAGCTTGACCGGGCCTTGATAGGTGCCCTTGTTGAGAGGTGGAGAAGTGAAACGAATACGTTTCACTTCCCGCTCGGAGAGCTGGCAATTACCCTAGAAGATGTAGGGTTCATCTTAGGGTTGCCGGTGACGGGGCTGCCGGTAATTGCTCCTCCGTCAGAAGCAACGAAGACGAGAACCGCTAGGGACTTCCTCCATTCGATACCCCAGGATAAATTTAGCAGTGGTGGTATAAAGTTGAAATGGTTGGTAGATACGTACGGGGTATTGCCGGAAAACTATACGGGCCATGAGCTTGTGCTTTACACAAAAGCCTTCCTCTGGTGGGTGATGGGGGCAATTTTATTCCCAACGACGTCGAAGAACACGGCCAGCGTGAAATATTTACCGTTGTTGAGTAACCTGGCTGAGGTTGGAGATTATGCATGGGGTGCAGCGGTTCTTTCGTATCTGTACCGAGCATTGCACAAGGCAACGAGGCCCGACTCCAAAGCCATATGTGCATGTCTCTCGCTATTGCAGGTATATCATATAAATCCTGTCTTCGTTATTGTTTTTTTTTGTTTTCGCTTTTGTTGAATCGACGATATAAATATAATTTGTCCATTTTTTCAGGTGTGGTCTTATGAACACCTTGCTCCCGGTTCACCGACGCGTAGGGATGGAACCGATAGAGTGTGGCCTCGGTTGCGTGCTTGGGAGTACAGCCGGAATAATAGCCACTACCGCAGGAGAGTCGATCCCCATCACAACATCACGTTCTATCGAGGGGAGTTCGACCGCCTATCTCCGGGCCAATTGCGTTGGGCACCGTACATAGGTTTGGCGCGACGGGTTGAAGAGTCGTTCGTCTTCACGCTATCCGGGTTGCAGCGCACACCCCTCATCCACTTCGAGGTCGCAGAGTGGCAGCTGCCAGACCGAGCAATGCGCCATTTTGAGTTGGAGCAGGGTTTGCCCGCCGGTGCCCCAGATATGAGGGTTAACAGGGACCCACCGGATGTCGGGCGGTTTGGCAAGGCCAATGCGCAAGAATTGTGCGCGGCCGAACTAGAGCTCTGGACTTCTTGGCAGGACACACTGGCGGCCATCGTCTCGGAGCCGGACCCCGTTATCAGCATCGCGGAGTATGATGAGTGGTACTCCCGCATCACGCGGAGGAGAGTAGCCCCAGTCAACTTTGAACGCGGGGCGAGGTATGCGCCTAGGGGTCAGATCGACGAGCAGATGGCATACAATCTCGTAAGTTGCCCAACTTGTCTTCAATATATCAGAACTGATTAAAGTTACTTATTTGTTATCTCTTTGGATGTAGGTTAATGCCTCGCTTGCATTCTTCCAGAAGTTGAGTGAGCGGAAGGATCTGATGAGCGCAATGGGCGAGGATCTTCGCCAACAGGCTGCTGCACTGGCTATAGGCTGCGGGAATTTTGTGCGGCAAGCATCGGGACAGTCTTCGGTCGACAGCCCGGGAATGGGTTATACGGCCGCCAGCCCGTATAACGTTGATCCCTCCGGGCAAGCTTCAGGGGTGAGCCAGGGAGTTGGTGGTCCATCTGTACCGGGGATGGGACATGCTCAAGCGTCGTGGGCCGATTACAGCGGCCCGACCTTCGATTTGTTCCCGGAACCCCAACCCCTCTCTCAGAGTCAAGTCACGCAAGAGTGGCAATACGGTTTTAACGAGGCACTGCCCATTGTCCCGTGGGCGGGACCGATTGGCGGCACCGAAGGGCAATATCAGCGGGAGGAAGAAATGGCCGGCGAGCAATATCAGCCGGCAGGCGCCCCCGAAGGCGATTATCAGCCGGCCGGGGCCTCCGAAGGCGACTATCAGCCGGCCGATCTGTTGGTTGGAGGCCAATTTCTTCCGTTGCTCTTGCCCCCCGGCGGAGGGCAAGAGCAACCGGTCGACCCCCGAGGGCAATATCCGAAAGGGCATCCAGCCAGGCCCCTGAAGCCGCATAAACACCACCTAATCCATCACCATTATTTTAGCGGGCCCCCCCAGACGAAGAGTCGTATGCCGTGAAAAACCCGCAGGGCTTGGATTACAGTGTCTCGTGGAAAGAACTGTCCACGCTGGCGCCGGGGATGTGGTTAGACAACTTCGTCATCTCGCACTACGTGCAAATTCTGCGGCAAAGGAGTCGGGAGCAGCCTAACTACAGTCCGCGCATTTTTATTCTCGACGCTTACTTTCACAATATGCTAGTACAAGACTTTAACGAGTGGGACAAGGCGAGGAAGCAGGCGAGAAAGGCGAAGGCCGAGATCAAGTGGAGACCGTCCGCTAACCTACTCGCATATATTGGTCGGCCGAGTCCAGAGCGCGCAAGTGTGGCGGATGTGTTTCTACTCCCTGCTATAATTAATGCCCACTGGTTCTTGATTTGCTATGAACCGGTAACGAATACCGTATCAGTCCTTGACAGTCTCTACGATGATACGGACGCGATTGGTGTGATTGACATGTACGTAGGCTTAGGGATGTTGAATCCAATGGTAAGAGCCTGTTTACTTCTTATTGTAACTTGCATAATGTAGAACTGATTAATCGTATTATGTTTGCTATGTTTAATGTTTAATGCTTATCCTCTTACTCGCAGAATCTATTTGCTGCCATGGTCAATAGAGAGCGTTCTCGAGAGAACCGAGGGAGGGCAGTGGGCGATAGGGAGGTTGTTTTCCGATTGAAGAGGACTAGGCCCAAGCAACTTAATACCTCGGACTGCGGCGTCTACCTCTGCATGTACATGGATTACATCTGTCGGTCGGAGAGCCTCAAGAAGACCGTCTGGACCCAAGACTGCATAGACTGCTTTAGGTATAGGATGGCTTGGCAAATTATCAATGGCCGGCCTAGACATATTAGATATATTGTAAATCCGTGTAATTGACAATGTTTGCGTATAATAACGTCCGCTATATTGACTTGGCTATTTGTCCTTAAACTTCTTGAATCTTATCGTTTGAATGCGATTGACGATTTCATCTGTGTTGACTTGAGATGTGATCGTTGTTGAATGCGATTGATTTGATTCAGTGATATGGTTGTGTTGTTCAGCTGAGTGTTTTATTTGTTCTGTGTGATTTGCTTTCAGCAGGGGAGACTAGATATGGCCGAAAAAAAACTAAGTGCTGTGGAAAGTACATTCTGCTTGGCTGTCCGCGATATAGTTTAGCGGACGTAAATAGGGCCCCAAAAAAAACTAAGTGCTGGGGAGGCTATATTCTGCTTGGATGTCCGCGATATAGTTTCGCGGACGTGCATAGGGCCCCAAAAAAAACTAAGGGCTGGGGAGGCTATATTCTGCTTGGCTGTCCGCGATATAGTTTCGCGGTCGTGAATAGGGCCCCAAAAAAAACTAAGTGCTGGGGAGGCTATATTCTGCTTGGATGTCCGCGATATAGTTTCGCGGACGTAAATAGGGCCCCAAAAAAAAACTAAGTGCTGGGGAGGGAGGGTACATTCTGCTTGGCTGTCCGCGATATAGTTTAGCGGACGTAGATAGGCCCCAAAAAAACTAAGTGGTGGGGAGGCTATATTCTGCTTGGATGTCCGCGATATAGTTTCGCGGACGTAAATAGGGCTCCAAAAAAAACTTAGTGCTGGGGCGGGAACAGTCTGCTGGGCAGCCCGCGATATAGTTCAGCGGAGGTAAATGGGGGCCCAAAAAAAACTAAGTGTTGGGGAGGCTACATTCTGCTTGGCTGTCCGCGATATAGTTTAGCGGACGTAAATAGGGCCCCAAAAAAAAACTAAGTGCTGGGGAGGCTATATTCTGCTTGGCTGTCCGCGATATAGTTTAGCGAACGTAAATAGGCCCCCAAAAAAAACATATATTCCGAACATTTTACATGCTTCAAAAGACGGGATACACCAATTAGAATGACATGTGGATGAGTGCCGGTTGGAATGAAATCCTAGCATGCAGTAGAAAGAGATATATATATCACTCTTCATTTGACATATACTCATCAGATAAGTACTGATCATTGGTTAAAATATTGTTTCTCTCGTTTGATGTGAGCTGCCTCCCACTAGCCTCGGCCATTTCTTCCGCAAGTTGAAGCATATAAAATCGTTTTCTACGCAGCAACATCCGGTTATTCTCCATACGAATTTGGCGCACAGCTTTCTTACACTGCTTAACATTACGCCGCGACATAGTAAGTGAACGACGTTGCGGCACAGGTGCACTCAGCGTGGTGAGATCCTGGTGTAGCGCTTCTGATTCCTTAACTCGATATGCCCATTCTCTCCGTAAACCGCAATAATACTCTCTGGGATCCGTGTACTTCACTTCTTTGTAGTCGTCGTTCCTTTCACACAACAACCACACAGTCTCACGTCCCCGCAGACTAGAACTCCCAGGAACTCCTGCCATTTAACTTTGTTTTGGTTCTAAAGCGATGAGCATGGCTAACATATATAAATAAGCCCACACACCCATACACAATATATTGGTGTGATAGCTACACAATAGTCTGTCTATCTCTTGTGACAAGACAAGTCGCTGGACATTGAAGATGACAATAGTTGGAGACAACAGCATGCCCGTGTCATAAAGTTGACAAGTCTTTGGTGACAAGACAATTCTCTTTGGTGACAAGACATGTCTCTAGTCTATTGCCAACGTTGGGTCACATCTCATAAAGTTGAAACTGTAGCTCTTTCATAAAGTGGTCCCGTTTCAAAGTATATATAAGTACATGCATTGCTCATTGCAATGGGCATAGAGTGATATACTCCCAATTTCATAACAACTCTGGAAATGTCATATACTCCACGAGATATTTTTGAAGCAATGGGTCGTTACTGGGCGGGCGAAGATGAATTTTACTATTCTTTGCGTCCAAGTTTGCGTTACTCATCAAGCTATGTGAATACATTACGTGCAGAATGGTCTTATCGGATGAATGAACACGAGGTCCTAGTAGCTGATTCACGGAGCATGAATATACCCATACCTCGACAAAAGGCAATCAACATGCCTCGAATTACGCACATGGAGCTTGAAAGGGCACTTCATCGAATACGCGAGGAAAATAATAGAATGCGAGTTCGTCAAAGTAGGCATAACTTACGTCGTATGGCACGTGATGCACATGAAGATGGCAACAACAATGAAGCACAAGTATACTGGAACATGAGCTTCGAAGAAGGAAATGTTTCCGATGCTCCAGTTTCAGATGAAGATGCCTGAAGATCGAGTTCTATAGCGGACATAAGGGCCTCCGCTTAGGCCGGTGTTCGGGAAGGTCGGAACTAAGTGTCTGGTCCGTGCCAACCATTTTCTGGTCCAAGTTGCAGACAACCATTTTTCTCTCCTAGGTCCGCTATATAGTATAGCGGACATCCCCGCAGAGGCAAAGTCTCGGACATTTGATTGTCCGCTATATAGTATAGCGGACAGCTCCGCAGCGGTGGTTCTACGCCCGCACAATACAGTACGAAGCTTACGTCATAGTGGTGCAGCAGATCGTTGTCTGCAACTTGGACCAGAAAATGGTTGGCACGAACCAAACACTTAGTTCCGACCTTCCCGAACCCCGGCCTAAGCGGAGGCCCTTATGTCCACTATGTAGTAGAGCTAGAAGTTGTAGCGTTCTGCAATTTTAATAAATTGGCTTGTTTTAGTCGCATTGTAGCATAATGCTGTTTTAATAAATTGGCGCCCCGAAGACTTGTTTTGGCGTCAGAATCAACAACCTCAATATCGATAAACAATAAAGAACGTATGATTAACAATCAACGATCTCAATATACCGACGGAATCTCAAACGACACAATTAACGTACGATTCACAATCAACGATCTTAATATATCGAGGGAATCTCAAACGACACAATTGAGCACAATTAAGCGAGGAAAAATTTCGAGGTGATTCAACAACAACATAAATAATTTTATTAATAATAAATTAGGGTTCACATTGGGGGAAAGAAATTTTTTCACAAGTGCTCCGATCAAAGATTACAACTTGAAAATCCCACCACCCAAGGTGTTCAAACACTACAAAGTCCCCGAGTTCGACATTGGCCTACAAGTTCATTCTCAAACCCCGGCATCATGACTTTGAAAAAGTGTTTGCCTGCCAGGTGCAAGTTGCCAATAAAATCGTTGGTGGTCTCCGATCCAGAAGCCATCGAGGTCGGCGTTGAGGGGAGGACGGATTAACGCCGGAGTTCTGGGCCACCGGAGATGTGGGTGCCGGAGACGGAGTAGCGGCAGCAGATGTTCGAGACAGAGAGAGGTGCCCTCAGATAGGACTGATAACAGCTGACTTAGCGATATGATTAATATATATAGTAAGATAGAGTTATCCGCCACTTTATATGGCGGACACCAAAAGTTCGATGACGTCCGCTATATTGTCTAACAGACGTAAATGAAGACCAAAAGTCATGTGGTCCGCTATATGGTATAGCGGACGTGAAAGCCCAAAAGTTTTTCTTCGATGACGTCCGCTGTATTGTACCGCGGACGTGAATGAAGACCAAAAGTTTTACTGCTCATGAGGTCCGCTCTATGGTATAGCGGACGTGAAAGCAGACCAAAAGTTTTTCTTCAATGACGTCCGCTATATTTTATAGCGGACGTGAAAGCAGACCAAAAGTTTTTCTTCAATGACGTCCGCTATATTTTATAGCGGACGAGACTTAACAAAAAAAAAATTTTAAAATAAGAGACTATACATTTAATTCGATGGCCTCTCATTCTCTCCATTTTTTAATAGTTCCAGCATTCGGAGGAAAAATTATCCCTCCGAAAATTATTACAAATGTCATAACGTTGTACAAAAAATTAAAGGTCCACTGCAGCTTGTTCGTCCTCGTCTTCGGCGTCACCTTCTTCCCCGTCTTGCAAACCCCCCGAACTTATCCCCAGTGCCTTGTAATGGTTCCGCTTGTCGTGGTCGGTCATTTTGTTGCACAATGCACACCTTCGCAGCTTTTTAGGTTGAGTTGCCGTTTCAATAGAGCTTTTCATCCGCGTAGATCTCTTGTGGCCTTTCGTTTGCGATATAATTGGGTCCAACAAACAAATATCATTGTCGTCTTCCTCCCCCGGCTCGTCATCTTCTGATACCCCCGTCGTAGGCTCGGTGTCAATCGCACTGGTGACAGCGGCTGCTTCCAACTGGTCGATGATGGGCTCTTGCTGCTGAGCTACCTCGAGGAGATGTTTATAACCGACCATTGAAGCAGCAGCCTTTACGGACAAACGGGTGAAACTCGTCACCAGATGATTATACCGCAACGTCTCCGATTCTTCAAAGTCAGTATACGGGTGCTCCGGAAAAGCAATGGTAGCGTGCAACCTGTTTGCACCTTTCGTCCACCGTGGCAAGACGTATTTATCGGGGATTGTCCTGATATTCTTCTGGGTGAAAAAGCGCAGAATGTGTCTACACAGGATGCCATGGAACTCAAACTTCTTGCAAACACATGTCACCGAGTCCGTCAATGTGTCGTGGCTCACCGTATACATTCTGCGCAGCTTCTCAGGAACGAGGTCATTCACGAGCGAATAAACCTTGTACTCACGCGTAGACTTCTCCGCCACCTTGTTTATACAGTACCATCCCGATTTCTGCAGCTCTACTTGGTATAGCAAGAAGATCTCCTTCGTATAGACTTTGGCACCGTTCAGCTCCAGCGGGGTCTCAAGCAACCTTCTCCTCTGTTTGTACGTGGTTGCAAAGTCCGCAGCCCTTTCTTTCACGAACAACGACGCAACCGCTTTCTGTGCGGATGTGACGAAACTCTTCAAATTGGTAGCTGTACCCACGTAACTATCGAACGTGGCATTCATAGATTCACTCCTGCCCGTCGTTCTCATGCCCGCAGAAAAATGCCTCCTCGTGTAAACGCCAATCCATTGCTCTTTGAGCTCGTACAAGTGCTGGAGCCACCCGTTGTCTTGCAATGAGTAATCCTGAACAAGCTTTTCCCACCTCTCCTCAAATTCCTCAATAGTTAACGACTTGCTAACGCACGTGTCAAAATCCTGTTTAAATTCTGGAAACTTTGCGTACACGTGATGCAAACGTTCGGGGTATTTGTTGCTTATGTGCCAAGTGCACAAGTTGTGTCGAGTATCTGGGAAGACGGTGGCAATAGCCTTCTTCATTGCCAAATCTTGATCGGTGATGATAACGTTGGGTGCTTTGAAGTTCATGGCTTCCAGCCACACACTAAACAACCATTCAAAAGAACTCTCGCTCTCGTCCCTTAACAAAGCGAACCCGAACAGGATGGAGTGATAATGATGATTGACCCCCGTGAAAGGGGCAAACGGCATCGAGTACTTGTTGGTACGGTATGTGGTGTCGAAAGTCACGACATCCCCAAAATGCTTATAAGCAAGCCTGGAACGACCGTCGACCCAAAAAATTGTGCTAACTCGATGCTCGTCGTCAAGTTTATAATCGAAAGTAAACTGCGGGTCCTCCATCTGCATCCGCTTCAATAGGCTCATTGTGGCTTGAGCATCATTGAGGTCATACGCGGCTCGTCTATGGGTTCGGACCGCGTTGCGAACGTCTGTCGTGTTAAAGTTTAAATTCTGAATTCCCCCGGCCTGTTCAGCAAGAACATTAATCATGTCGGTAGGTCCTAGACGCGCATCGCTCATTGTGTGAATGAGGCTCCTCGCGACCTTTCCCATCTTCTTGTGTTGATGCATCTGACTCACCTTAGAAGGGGTTACTAACGGGTGATTGTGTGCCAGTTCCAGGCTGCTAATAAGCCAATGATCTTGCTTGGGTTTATAGCTTACGAACATCTTGACCTGGCAATTCGTTCGTGCAAAGAAGTCCCGTCTTCTGCGCGAATAGCCTATTTCGTCATCACTGTCCTCGTTGCCTACGCGTGTCTCATTTTGCACTGGGTTTCTGCCCCTATGGCACTCGTACATACGAGAGCATATCTTTCTCGTTATGTTGCTCGTTCTTGAAGTCTTTATTCTAATGCCAAATCCAACCCTCAATGAATACGCTCGGAAACATTCTCCAGCTTCTTCCAATGTTTGAAAGGTTCGTCCTAGATACGGATCACTAGCATCTACGGGGGTGTTGGAGCTCGACACAAAATCAGACATTGTGAAACAGCTCCCTATATGTAGAAATATAGACTACGCTGAACAATCAAATGACATTTTCAACTGAAAATATTACCTTAAAATTATCGTGACAAATAGACAAATTTAAGATGACAAATATACCATATACATAATCTCAAAAGTCTCCCATTTTGCTAATTATAGATTTATTGAACATAACAAATTACAATTACTAAGAGCGTTAGACAAATTCATCATGCCAAAATACAACAAACGTATCTCAAAAAAATTCGAACTTAAATAGGATAGATGTGCCGAAGTTAGTGGCCCTCAAAAAAATCCAAAATTAACCACAATAAACTTCTTTAAAATTAAAAAATTAATTTCTAGAACATCATCAGAAATTTATATTTTTTTGCCCAAAATAAAAAATATACTTTATCAGTCAATCCACCCAGAAAATATCTGAGATGAGAAACTTACCTTGCTTGAGTGAAGAAGATTGAAGCAAGTTTTACTCGAAGAAGCTTGAGGGGAGCCAGAAATGGAAGCCAGGTGAATCCGAAGGAGAAGAAAATTTTGCGGGAAGAGCTGGAGAATTTTGCGGGATGAGCTGAGAATTCAGGAAAGAGAGCTGAGAATCAGGAACCTCGGGGGTATACGGGAAGCACCTGTCCGCGCGCGTGTGAGGAAATTATTCCGCTCTACTGTATAGCGGATACCTTTTTTGCTGTCTCGTGTCAGGCAGGGGTCAGTGTCAGGCTGACGGGACAGGCCCTGACAGGTGTCAGACTAGGGGACGTCCGCCATACTGTATGGCGGACGACTTTTTGCTGTCTCCCATCAGGACATTAATGCCCTCCGCGCTACTGTATAGCGGACAGGCGCGGAGGGGCAATTTGGTAAAAAAAAACCGTCCGCCATACTGTATGGCGGACGTCTGACAGGTTCTGAAAAAGGCGCGATCTGGACCGTCCATCTTTCGGGATGGAAGGTAAGATCGCGTTTGGAACTTCTCCTATTTGGCTAACGCTCTCAACGGATCAGCTCCCATATATATATATATATATATATATATATATATATATATATATCGAAGCTTATAATTAAACTTAACAAAGGCATGGGGGGAGACTTGGCATCATCTTGAGGCCAATCAAAGGATGCTGATGCAACTCATTAAATGAAAAAGGCCTAGAAGCAGTGGAGGAATAAGGAGATATGCATGTTTTCAGTAAGTCTCGATCTTTTGTTATGAACGAGCCAGTGGTTATAGACAATTGCTTGTCTCCGTTAGTTTGTTAATTGAGTCAATGCTTTTTTCAAATTCTTTAAATTTCTTACAATTTTGTGAATCTACAAAGATATTGGCCAAATATAACAACTGAAGGAAATATAGGGGCCATTAAACCCTGACCACTGTACAAGTAAAATTTTGTATCAAGCATTAGAAAATGTAAGTCAAACAATATGTCCTACTAATTTACTTCAAATTGTCTTCCATTGTTTTGGTCACATACAAGGTCAGGTGAATTACATTGTGAAGTACCTAATTTACTTCAAATTACGTTTGGCAAAGTCTATAGAGATATCCACTAAATAGTAGGCTATACTCATGGATGAAGTACACTATGGCTTCTATCAAAGCGTCAGAGGCAGAGGATGTGAAGGGGTGTGGAGTAAGGGAGGCTACAAGGTCTCTAAATTAGGGAGAGATAAATTTGTGAAGCGCAGAATAGGATCGAAGGAAGAAAAGAATCCTCTCTGATGTTGCAATATAGCAACAGAATTCCTCAAAAGGCTAAAAACTGGAATCCATGTCGCATAGAAGAAAAAAAGGAGAGTTGAACAAGAGCTTCACCACTTAGGCATAATCACAACCAACTCCCGCCTCTGCTGTTATTTAACCATGTCCATTTTTCCCACAACATGAAAGAACTGTAAAAAGAAGAAACAATAACAAAGACGCAAGATTGTCTTACTTGTCCAAGTTCTTATAAACC